>JABSTQ010005906.1:0-31697 GCA_013358835.2 Ixodes persulcatus | reverse complement strand
TTACAACTTTTGAACGCTGAATTTCGTGTTAGCACTTAGACACAAGCACCCTGTCAAATAGGCTTGACCGCATTATGCCGGGTATCTTGTGAAAAAATCGTACCGGGTGTCTGGGCGAAATATAAGTGTCTGTCGTATCTTAAAAAGAAATCATGCATTGCAGGCTGTGTTTCAAAACTTACTCGAATGAATCGGAGGCAACGCTGGACGTGGTTAGATTTCTGAACGTACTCTGAGTGAAATCAAATATATTATATATAAAAAAAAAAGTTCATTGCAGTTTGGATGAGATTCAAAAGTGTCAGGACCTGCTGCTATTTTAATAAACAAAAATCATCAGCAACGTTTGAAAGTGATGACCCCCCCCCCCCCCTTTCCCCTCATTGAAAGTTCCCCCAAAATTAGCACGCTTAACTTTTCTCGCAGATACCCGCTATGCTGGGTAACCTAGACTGTCGAACTGATTGCCACCCGGAAAATTTTCTTCTGTAAAGCTATACATTCAAACTCGTATCGTATACTGAAGATCAAGTACGAGCGTCCCAGGAGATCTAATAATCTGAAATCCCCAAAGTGCAATGCAGTAAACACGAAAGAAAACAAAGAAATAACCTTACCTTGCTCGTGCCTTGCTCCCATGAACGTTTGTTAGCCATCATTCGCGCTCTAACGAGCTGGCAGGCCGAATGAAGAAAGTATCACCGCGCCATTCAACATTCTACAGCAGTAAAACACAAAATAACATATTGCATCTCTGCCATAACCATGCCAGAAATACCGTGCACGCCGACGGTGCCATGTGCTCCGGCCGCCATCTTTGCCCGGTGTACACCGACGCCGCCGACGATTCCCGCTAATTCTAGCAACACCGATTTTATTTAAACGTGAAAAAAGATACATACATATGTATCTTCCTCATGTTTAATTACTGTTACCAACACGCTCGTTTTGTACTTAAGTATTTATTTCCTTCATTTTTATTTAATTGTACCTTTGTGTTTTCTTTTTTTTTAAGAAAAAAAAGGTTGCAAGGCAAAATTGAACCAAAAAAATTGTAATTTGAAGATATAATAAAACAACTAAATATTTTTATCAAGTGGAAGCAATTTATTTAATAGTGGCGACCCAGCACTATTTGGAAATATTGAACCACAGTGCTAATTGAATTTTATTGATCCCAATCGTGGTAACCAGTTGGAAACATTGAACCGAATTAGAGTGACCAATGCGGTGGCCAAGTGCCATCTGAATTTTATTGGTCCCTATTGGGGTAACCGATTGCAATGGTTTTAGTTGAATATCCTAATTGGACTCAGTGGTTATTTTTAACTGGGCAAGTACCAGAAAAAGGCCAGTTTTTTATGTCCGTCACAAAACATCTTGGCTCAGCTAACTGCTTCAACTGCTGCCAGCTCTATACCAGACCAGGTGTTTTTACTAATACGGGCCAAAATATTAAGGAAAGAGAACTGGCTGTGTGCAGTTAGGCACCTAATTTTAAGTATGCGTTAACTAACTTTTTAATTAGTATAAGTAAACACAAATTTAGGTTCCAATTAGAAACTTGCTAGGAATCGTCGAAAATCCCTAAATCAGTCAAATTTAGAAAGCTAGGCAGCCACGTGTACTGTTTTCCTGTCTCCTAAAAATGTGTCGCGCACAGCTGAATGTTTTGGTTCTCATCCGCACTTTCGCTCCGCCAGCCTTGTGCCTGCATCCAAAGTGGGGATATTTTTTTAGCAACGCTACGCTTCATACGTGCTCCCAATCTTTTAAAATTGACTGATTTAAGAGTTTTCAAATATGCCCAACACCTTTCAACTAGAAACATGTGTTTTTTTACTAAATAAATAGTTAATTAACATACTTTTATTAATTAAGCACTTAATTGTACACGCGTACGGTCACGGTCAAAGCGGCCGCCAAGTAGGGCAAGCTAATGGTAATATTGAGAATGCCCTAAGGCAAGTTTCTTTATATATATTATGTTGGCCCGTCTCAGCAAAAACATCTAAACCGGCAAAGCTCCAGCTGGACCCAACTATGTGTGCCAGCTAAATACTAGCTGGTCCCAGCTGTGCACCAGCTGGGCAGTTTTGTGCTTGCTGGTCCCAGCTAAATGCTGGTTGGTCCCAGCTAACTGTTGGTTGGTCCCAGCTGGCCCCAGCTAAGTGCCAGCTGGTCCCAGCTAAGTTCCAGCTGGTCCCAGCTAAGTGCTGGTTGGTCCCAGCTAAGTTCCAGCTGAAACCAACTGGGACCAGCTGAAACCAACCAGGACCAGCTAGAACCAACTAGGACCAGCTAGATACCAACTGGATATTTCCTCCTGGGCGGGCCAGTTCCTGGTGAGGATACGGCTCCCAAGCAAGTCACTGACACGCGGGGACGTCTAGCCTTATCGACAATCTTAAAGTAACGACGTTAAATGTTCGCGGGTTTGCCTCGCGTCGCAAACAGTACCAGGTTAGAAGGCTGCTAATCGATAATGGCATAGACATCCTTGCGATTGAGGAGACAGTTTGAAAGCGATGAGGCGACCGCTTCCCCGCTGGCTCCTTTTTTACATTCCTTCGAGGTTTGCGTCTCGTGCGAACGGACTGTCCGGAGGGTGTATGTTGTTTTTAAAGAAATCTTTAAACGCGCGCGAACTCTCCCTCACTGTTGATAGTGAGGGCAGATTTGTTATTTGTGATTGCAGATTGACCAATGTTGAATAGTACAGAATTATAAATTTGTACGCGCCAAATGATGTTAATTCTAGGAAAATATTTTTTGAAAGTATTTATGCTTATCTAGACTGCCAAAGGAAAATCATTATGTTGGGAGATTTCAATTGCGTTTGTGACGTAAGAGATCGCTCTTGTAAAACACGGCAACGTGATATTAGCACAAGTATTTTAAATGAAATGATTACCAAATTCTCTTTATATGATGTTGCGAATTACCAAAGAAATGACCTGGCGGTGCGGTACACGCATTTTCAAGGCACAAGTCGTGCCCGCCTCAACAGCGTACGTGTCGATTGCACTTTTAAAGGGGCCCTGCAATCATATTTAAGCGTCTACTTTTTTTGCAGTTTCCACGTCTCTTGAAGTTCGGGCAAGCCAGCGGGCACGGAGAGAGTAACTTAATATCAGTGCGTCATATTTTAACCGGACGACGCGGAAACCTCCTCCACCGACGAGGGCGACCCGCGGTACCGAAAACGCGCAAAATGTGACGTCTTTGGTCCTGGGCTTACTACTGGTCAGAGCCTCTAAAAACTTCTGTTTAGTCGAACTACAAATTATAATTTGCCCGAACCGTTTCAATTATTTATAAAAGTAGTTTTTGTTCAGTATTTTAGATCAGAAAAGAAACAAATGCAGTTTATAAAGTACGGAAACGAGAAATGACCCGTCGACATACCCGCCACCGAGCGGTGGAAAAGGCGGCGCACACTAGAAAGGAGTAGTGGGATCACGCGCCGACACGGAAAGGTCCCGGATGTACGCGGCGGCGCTGCGGTCGTATGGACAGGATGATCCGACCAGCTCCGAGCGTTCCGAAGGCCTTCGGCGAGAAGCTTTGTCTTGGGGTTTCGCCGTTTCGCGGTATGGCAGCGCGAAGTGGCTATCATTCTGAACTTATCTTTACCCCGTGTTTGCTGTCGTTTGTGGCCAATGAAGTGTCATGCCGAATTAGTGTTTAATCGCGCAGCAAATGCAATGAGAGCCGCCCCGGCTGCCCGCTGCATACAGCCTATCAAAAACATGCTTTAGTGGCGCCCTCTCGCGCCGTCGACACGGAGTGCGGCAGCTGTGAGCGCTCGCGATGAGCCCACTACCCCTCCTCTAGTTCACGGCCACTCAAGCAACCAAGGACGTCATGAGGGAGGTTATTTTTTGCTTGTTTTTGCAATTTTAATTTGCCTATAACTTTTAAAATAAAGCGAATTTCGAGAAAAGTTTTACGAAGTTACTACGTTCAGTGCGCTCAGGTTTGGTGCAAATTAAAAACCAGTAAAAAAGTCCTTGCAGGGTTAACTGGTTTCAATGACTGCAGCGTGTCACCCGTTTATTTCTCCGGCCATGCGTTGGTTTCTTTCTGTGTCTCGGGAAAACAAAAACACCGGCTTTCAATGGGGATTGTCAAAACTTAATAACAGCCTGTTTAAGGATTACGTGTTTAATGAGTCTATAGATGCTTTATTAGGATGCATGAGGGTAGAAAGAGCCCTAGTACGAAGTGGGAGTGGTTTAAACGGGAGGTTAGGCTAACTGCTATAGAACGTGCTAGTACGCTCGCGTATTGGAAGAGAGCAGAAGAAAAGCTGCTGCTAGATGATCTGCACCGCATTTCTAAACTAGAATGGTAACACCCCAGACAATTTACAGATCAGCTGAGTTATGTGAAACAAAAAATAGCTGAATTTGAAACAGAAAAATACAAAGGAGCTCTCGAAAGAGCTCGGGCGGAGAAATACACTCTGGGTGAACAGACAACCTAACGGGCACTAAGCGCAGAAGTCAAATATGCAAAAACAAAAACTATCACAGAGATAGAATACAATGGCCTGTCGAGTAGTCACCCTGCAGTTATTGAAAGGTCTTTTATCGAATATTATAGCAGTCTGTTTCGGCGACGGGAGCACGGCAGTGACTCGCAGCTTAAAGATTATCTGGCGGCGCTGCCCCGTCTAAGTGATGAGATAAAAGAATGGCTCGAAGCTCCGATAAGTGTGGAAGGAATCGCGCGTGCAATCGATAACCTTCTGTCAAAAAAGTCTCCTGGACCCGACGGTGGCTTTTTTTATAAAAAGTACAAAGACGTAATTTCAGGCCATCTTCATGCTGTAATAATTGAGGCATGTGACACAAATATGATACCACCGTCTTTCTTAAACACACACACTGTCCTCATACCCAAAGGTGACGATGAACAAAAATTTAAAAAATAAAAAAAATTGCAGGCCAATAGCCCTTGGTGATGTTGATTACAAGGCTCTAATGAAAGTTTCAGCCCGGCGGTTGCAGAACGTTATTTGTAAGATTGTGGGTGAGCATCAGACTTGTGGCATCAAAGGTCGTTCAATTCTGACAAATGTTCACAATGCGCGAAGTATATTAGAGGTATGTGACGAGGGACTAGATCAAGTCGCCATGATTCAGATTGACCTAAAGAAGCCCTTTGATCGTGTACAGCACAGGGTATTGTATAAAGTATTACGTCACGTTAGAGTGGGCAAAATAATATTGAATTTCGTCCGCTTGGCATATACAGGATGCACTACCCAGCTGATAATCAACGGGAAGCTTACACCGCGTATTAGTGGAGTCATCCGTCAGGCAAGGTTGCCCACTGTCCCCGTTGGTATTCAGTATATTTCTCGAGCCCTTTTGTAGAAACATAATTAAAAATCGACTTATCAATGGATTTTCTCTCTAAGACATAGAAGTAAAACTTCTAGCTTATGCCGATGACATTGCTCTTTTCTGTAAAGATAAGAAAAGTATTGTCGAAGCGGTGCGTGAATTGCGAGTTAACCGGCGCTGCCGTTAATTGGCAGAAATGTTGCGGCCTCTGGCATGGGACATGGGCCACGAAGCCCGGAGTCTTTGAAGATATCTGTTTTATGTCAACGCCAACAGAGTATCTTGGTGTTCCACTGCAGCATTGTAAACGATCAAACGAGTACTGGTCGACGGTGATTCAAGAGACGCGAGAGAAAGCGGGTAAATGGGGTGGATGGGATATGTCAATTTTTACGCGTGCAACTGCCTGCAACATTTTTGTAATTGCAAAATGTTGGTACGTACTTCAGGTTTTGGCTTGCGCTAGAGTAAATGTACAAAAATTACGCCGTGTTTTTGCTGTATTCATTTGGTGGTCTGGGTGGGAAAGAGTATGTCGCGATAATCTGTTTCGCTGCGTCAAGAAAGGCGGGCTGTCCCTATCACATTTATTTGTTACGCAAGTTGTATCGCGGTTTTTGCTTTTTAGAGAGCAAACTAATCCTTTTCTTCGGGCTGTCATTCAGACGAGACTCGCGGAGCAAATACCTTCGTTCGTTGTTTCTACGTGTTCCAAAAAGCAAAGGCGAATCGGTAGTTTTCTTCGCGAGGTGATTGACGCTTGCCGGTTTTTGACTGTACGGTTCTCTTATGAATACTTGACGGGTGTCATCCGAAAAGCGCCTTACGCGAGATATTATAGATGCTGTCTTTCCTGTACCTGTCTACCGTTCTATGTTTCATGCTGGCCCAGGGCCGGACGTGTTATCTAGAGTTAAGAAAATGTCAATCCCACCTTCTGTTAAAACCATCTTCTTTAAGTTACACACAAACACTCTCCCAGTAAAAACTTGGCTCCATGAGAAAAAACGGTTTGTCCCATGAAGCGTTGACTGTCTGCTTTGCACAAAGCCCGAAACTACGGAACATGTATTTCTAGACTGCTGGGACGCCTTTCTTTTTTGGGATGATCTCCAGAGAACTGTTAAAAAAGATTTTACTTTAACACCGCATGGTATCAGGCTCCTTCCTGTCCACAAAAACTGCGCAATTCCGGTTCACCTTTTTTAGCTTCTGAGCCTGCATGCAATATGGTGCAGTAGAATGGCTGTAAGGCATGCTGCTGTGGACGCGCGGCCCGTTCGATTGTATTTTACGGAATATGTTCGCCGCCCGAAATCTGTGTACGCCACGTTTGCGTGTCCGCCCGACTGGGTGCCAATATTGGACGCTCTAGACAACTTGAGAGAATTTTAACATTCATGCTCGAGCCCTATGTGTTGTGCACGTGTTTTTACCATTGTAATTATCATTGATTGTTGAGTTTGTGTTCACTGTCAAAATCAGCAATAAAAAAAAACACGGTGGTGGCCTAACTGTTATCGTTCCTGCCTCCCACGTGAAGTGCCAGGGTTCGATTCCTGGGAGTGACACGTCTTTTGTTTATCCTTGCAATTTAGTGTTCTAGTAAATTCGAGGATCCTGTTGCTTGTTCGAGGTGGGAATGTTCTCGTCGCCGAACCTTCTAGGCCGATTGTTCCAGAAGCCAGGGCGTGTACATATATAAGGGGCTCCGCAAGGCCATCCTCAGTCAGTCTTGCCCCAGCGTTCGACTCTGCTGTTACGCCGACTTCGACGTCCGCCACGCTCTGCTGTTATCTTCTAGCTGCTTTCTTTTTATTTCTGGGCACAAGTTCGCCCCATTAAACGTTTCAGTTTCCCCCAGTTATTCTTTGTTTCCTCGCCTGTTCCTTCGTGACATTTTGGTGGAGGTGCGAGGTATTGCAGCCTATGCCCGTAAACCGTACCCCTCCAAAGACACGCCGGCCAAGTGACGTGCTCAGCCCCGGGAGGCTACCTTTTGCAGAAGACTCTAACGAGCAAGCCACCGTACCGAAGGCCAACTCCCGGAATTTGGACCCCTGCCAAAGAAGCTAAAGAAGCGGACCGCGACGATGACTACCCCACCCGTCGTCATCCTGCCTGTCACTCCCCGCACTCTGACTCCCTTTCACGGTGAAGCTCACAAATACGTAGAGGATTGGCTGCATCAGCATGAACGTGTAGCCCGCCACAACGGATGGACGGATGAGCACCGCCTCCAGAACCTCTACTTCGCGCTTGAAGGCACCGCGAGGCACTGGTCTGAGAACCGCGATACCTCCTTTACTTCGTGGGAGCCATGCGCCGCCGAACTGAAGCGGACGTTCATCAACTACCACCGTCGGCAGCGAGTGGAGGACCTACTTCGAACAAGGGTGCAGGGCCCCAACGAAAGCGTGACAAGCTTCGTCAAAGGTGTCCTGCGTCTAAGTGCCCGGGTCGATCCGGAGGCCGCCGAGGAGAAGAAACTTCGCGCTCTCATGCGTGGCGTGAAAGGGGAGATTTTTGAGGATTGGTACACAATCCCCCGACGGCTGTCAATGGTTTTGTAACCGAAGCCACCAATATCGAGCGCGTCCCGACAGCCCGAGAGAGCCACTACCACCAAATCGCCGGCGCGCCTGCTGCTCTAACTGTCGCTGCTTCCCTTCTGGACCTGAATACCAGCGGTGTGGACAGTCTTCGGGAGATCGTCCGTGAAGTCGTCCGGGAAGAACTCCGCAAGATACTTCCCGCTGCGGATCGCCCGTCCTCACTGTCACTCGCCGAAGTCGTACGAGATGAAGTTGACCGGGCCTTCCAACCTGAGGTTCCGATCAACACGACGACGCCAGAGGAACCGACTTTGAGCTACGCCACCGTGGCCCGACGTCCGCTGCAAGCTAACCGCCAGGCCACGGCGCCACCCCGACGAGACCCTCCGATGCCGCAGTATCCTCAACGCCAGGAAGGACAAGTCCAGGACGTCCGCCCGGAGCGACCCTCGCCGAGGAAGACCGACGTGTGGCGAACGGCCAACCGACGCCCGCTCTGCTACCACTGCGGGGAAGGCGACCATATCTACCGCGGCTGTCCCTACTGTCGGCTTGGGCTTTATCGAAAAATGCGAGCAACTTCTGACGTCGACATTTTACAGGCGGATGTAAATGCAAGTACCGATTGGTGAAAACTGTGGGAAATTGATATTAATCGTAAGAAAATTGTCCACGTTCCATTTACGAGACGATGAGCTCCATCCCTTAGTGCTTATACTATTCATGACGAGCCACTCACTGTAGCCTACGAATGCAAATATCTCGGTGTATTTCTAACCTCGACCTAAGTTGGATTCGGTATATTGACTATACTGTCTCTAAAGCCTCGAGAATGCTTGGCTTCCTCGCTCGTAATTTTAAGCCTGCACCACATTCCTTACAAGAAAACTTTATTTTTCCCGCGTCCGGCGCACACCCACGCACACCCCCTGCTACTCCCGAGTCTAGACCGACACGCTGTTTCCAAACACGCCCGCGTTTGCCCACACCAGGTGTGGGCACTGCGTCTGCGCAGAAACGGAATTCGCTTTAAGCGCCTGCGCATGCGCAGTGCCGCCGACAGCGCCACCGCAGCCGCGTGACGTCAGTGCCACCTGTTGGCGACTTTTCAACTCCCTCCCTGCCACTCCCGAGACAACTCGTGCGAAAAAAAAAAAAAAATAACGCGGGCATGTCGCGCCGTCTATGGAGGGGTCACCTGAACACATATAACTTGTAGGATAAATTTCATACAACAGGTGGAGCGCGTGTTGCGGCATCCGCGTTGCTTCGTCGTTGTCTCGGCAGCGCAGACATGGCGAGTTGGCGAGTCAGCGCGTCACGTGCGTCCGCGCTTTGACGGACGAGGAAATTCAGGAACTGTTGATAAGTTAAGACGCAGATGAAAGTCATAACAATGATGCAGCTCAGCTAAGTGGCTTGTCCAGCGACGACAGTAAAGAAGAGCCCCTGCCGCCGAAGAATCAGAGAAAGAAGGAAAGTCTTGACGAGCGGAATTTCTGTTGGCAGAAGAAAGAATTCAACCTTCAAGAGCACACTTTTGACCCATAATCTCTGAGAATCTGCAATGGCATCAAACCGGCGTCCAGTGAGCTCGAGGTGTGAAAGTTTGTTTACGCCGGACATTGCGAAAAAAAAAAAAAGAAAAAAGATGAGGACCAGTAGAAAAAAAAAAAAAAAAAAACGGCGGTGGAAGGTTTTTTGAAACACAGTTCTATGTTGTGACGTCATCACTTACGGGGTCAGTTATTGATGTCAGAAAACGAAATTCTCCGCACTATTGATCCCAAACGCATGTGAGCAGAAGCAGCGTCGCGTTGCGAAATGGAATTCATGGGGAACATAAACCAGTTCCTGAGATTTCAGATAAATCTTCAAATAACTTAGAACTATAATTTTACACACCAGGGTGCCTAAAGCGTCGTCAATCTGCACGTAAGTTTTTTTTTTGTCTTTTTTGTGGATTAATTTTTGGTGTAAGTTTTTTTGTGGCTCAAGTTTTGTGGCTGAAGAACCTTAGAAACGTACAGACTTGAAACAGTTTTTCGGTCACTGCTGGTGTCTTTTTCATGCACTAATTATGATCCACTAAACGCATTTAAATTATGGAGAGAAAAAAAACGCAAATAGAATGTGTGCGTCATTTTTCAAGTTCAATATCATCGTCGCCGATGAAAGAAAACGTAGGGAGGTTTGCACGAGCGCACGCGAGGGCTCGTTCTTCGTGTCTCAACTGTCTCGACGACATATCCGTTCCATCGGCTGCGATCTACAAATACTTGGTGATAAAGACGGTAGCGTTAAAGCGGCCGAAGTTCCCCTTCCAAAAGAATGACGACCCTGGAGGACAACAAGCTCGCCAACCCAAACACCGAGTTGGCCAACATCCGCAACGCGCCGTCAAGAGTTCCTTCCACTGAAGAGGAGATCCACGTCTACGGCTATGGCCAGTTCCAGAGGATGGCGCTGCTCTGCTCTATCGTCTCGTTCTTTATGAATGTAGTCCACAGCCAGACGCTCCTCGTCATGTCGCGTCCTGTGGCCCATTGGTGCAAGCCCCCCGACGAGTACGCCGGCTTGTCCGCGGACGAGTGGAAGAACACGAGCATCCCCAAGGACGTGGACGGACGATTCAGCAGCTGCACCCGCTACGAACCGCCGATGCCAACGCCCGCGGACAACAAGACCGAGGTCAGCTGCGACCGCTGGGACTACGACAGCGAGGTTGGACGCCACCATCGTGAGGGATTTCAACCTCGTCTGCGACAGGAAGTGGCTGCTCCGGGCGCTCCGGTTCGTGTACTCACTCGGCGGATCGGTGCTCCTGCCCGTCATGGGCTCAGCGGCCGACAAATACGGGCGCAGGGCAGTCCTTGGCCTAACCCTGTTCGGCCTGGTCTTGTCCGGGGTGGTCACATCCTTGGTGAAGACACTGGTCGAATTTGCGGTGCTGCAGCTTCTCACGTCTACATCGATCACCACGTTTCAGGTTGGTGACGGGGTGCGCGGTTCCGTTTTTAGATAATAATATAATAACGTTTTTTTTTATTTTAATCGTTTAAGGCAACTGAACAGTACAGCGCACAAAAAGACAAAAAATATATCGCTTCTCGGCCTTTTGGCTTAGATTGTTTATATTTGAATTTTGATGACGAAAACAGAGGAAAGAAACATGCACGGCACGCAAGCGGTGACTGGCAACTGAATTTATACAAAAAAGGAAGAAGAGAACGTACTCCAAGTTACGCTATGCCAGGGCGTGGCACACACCACACAACACCATCTAAATAATATGTCTTTGCTTCATAGTCCTCTTTAAACACAAGGTTTCTGGTTGTAGCAGAATGACTGATGGGTTTCTAATGCAGCGGTTCCCGAAACTGTTATTACAGGGCGCTTCCGAAAAATTCGCGAGTTGTTTTGTTTCCAAATATTGTTGTGCCGTTAAAGGGGCTATGCAGTACTTTTGGTTTCGAAAGAGTTTGCAGTTTTGAATTTTTTACAACGTTTATCTTGCATAAATGAGCGGAGAAACCACCTCTTTCTTTTGAAATACAGTAGTCTCGCGATAATTCAAACTTGGCTATTTCGTACATCCGGTTAATTCAAACAAATTTTAAAATTTGGGTTTTCCCGCTATGTTTTTAATGTATTCATGAGCGCTTAATTCGAACGGTGTTTACGTGTAATTAATACATTTTATTTCCGAGGCCTCGTTGAGGTGCTCTTATTTCCGGGCTCCGGTGCATTGCTGAGAGACAACGCCCACAAAGCGTATTCCCAGGGGTGTTGCTTCTTCACAGTACACTGGTGCTCAGTAAGAAGCGCACTCAACGGGCCTCAAGCAGGGCACACATGAGCTAAGAAAACGGGCACCGCGCAGAAATTCACATAGCAACTTGCGCGGACGCTGTGACCTGGCAGCACGGAATAGGTCCACGTTAAGGCATAAGCGCAAGTTGCTATGAAAACTGCCACTCGGTGCCCATTTTCATCGCTCATATGTCCCCCGCTTAATAGTCCACACTAGACAACATGTTGGCCTGATGAACAAACCGAAATTTCGTTTTCAGTTGTCATGCGCTGTCTAAACAGTCCACTATAAACATTTTTGAGGGATAAATGTACTTATGTCAAGTATTTCACAATTGTTTCATGTCTGGCATACCTGCTCATGATCAGTAGCAGTGGCGTTCCAACTTGTTTTTGAGTGAGGGTGCAAACCAGACCCCCCCCCCCCCCCCCCCCCAGGGTCGGGGGCAGTGCCCTTGGTATCCCTCGGGCGCCGCCGGCCAGTGTTCGCCGCGCCTCAGCGGCGGCTGTTTCAGGGGGGGGGGGGGGGGGGCAAAACACATGCCTTGCCCCCCCCCCCCTCCCCCCCGGTTGGTACGCCCATGATCAGTAGGCCTATCTAGAGGAAATCATCAGCCATCTGTCTTGTATGCGAAGCCATTCGTACGACAAATTATAATAGTTAATAATACTTAAATGAATTTCTGATAAATCAAACAAATTTTGTGTCTTCCTTGAGTTTAAAATAATGAGTGTCTACTCTATCGCAATTATGTAGCGTAATATCAAAGCAAATAACAGGAATATTTCGTCATTTGCAGCCGCGGGGTGGCGGCAATGGGAAATAAGGCATGACGCACACCTGGGTGCAATGTAGTAAGTTAGCAAGTTGTGCCATTATGTGCTCGATCAAATGCTATATATTATAAATATTCTCCTTTCAACATGTGTAAATGCATCAATAACTTTATATCATCGACAAAGCTGTACAATATTCAGTTTTAGTGGCGCAATCTGCCCCCCCTGAGGTGAAAAACAAAAACTATTCCTTCCTTGAACATTTTTATTCCTCTTGACTCTTCCTTTGACTATTCCTCCCCTTGCTACTATGCCAGTCGGACTTCCTTCCGGAAAAGCAAGCTCTTCGCCTCCCCTACCCCTCCCTCCTTTCTCACCTTCTCCACACCGCTCAGACCGACCTTCAAGGTCACCATGTGAATCGCAAGCAGAGGACGCGCGAGCTGGAGGCTCTGGAAATGAACCCAAAGGGGATTTTACGTGTCCTCAGTGCACACTGAAATACGTCACTGAGCACGTGACTCGGACGACGACGTAAGAGTTGAGAGTGGTTTGGATACGCCGAAAACGTCAATTGTATGACTTTTCTTTTTTCAAGAATGAACGCGCGAAGGCAAATTTGTTTTCAGTTTCGACCGAATTATTCGGTCAATTAATTGTTGTAGTTGTTCCCTGTCATGTCTGGACGGCTTTGTTGAAATTAAGCAGTCCTTTTACGTTGCTGCCCAAAGGGAAGTATTTTTTTTTTAAGAAACGATCGGATAAACACTAGTAGTTCAATGTGGAATCTATGGCAGCACTTAAGGCGAAGGACGCGTTGTCCCTGCGATCTGACTCTTGGCCCCCACGCGGAGCACCTTTTGTACTTCCCGCGTGGGTTTCTGAAACATTCGTAACTCGATCAGACGGCTAGATTCTCGAACTTACGCGAATGTCAAGTTGAAAAAATAAAAGAGGAGTGATCCGTTCCGTGAAGTCGAACCCGGAGGCTCCGCACGAGAGCCAAGCGCGGTAATAATTCGGCCACGAGCTCGTTCGGCAACGTGCGTCGCAATATTAGCAACCTATGTTGATTAAAATATTTCCGCTATACTCGATGACACAATTCAAAACATCCGCATAATTACTGCTACTTTTAATATTTAATGTTAAGAATGGTACACTTTGGTGTTCTCGCGTATTTACTTACCCGCAGAGTATTTGGAGGCCAAATCACTGCTTACTGTGGAGAAAGCCTGGCCAATGACGCGGTCAATATGATTAGGCCTAAAATGAGTACAAATGTACTACTGAGCATTAGGTTAACATCTAAAACGTGCTAGCATAGGTCAAAGCATTGTGTTTCAACCACGGCATCGACTAAGCTTCTTCCATAGACAGCAGTGAACGGCTCAATATATGCTCTCGAGGAAAAGAAGACACACGGGCGTTGCAGAGTGTATTTGACAGTCTATACAGTTTGGTATATCTTGGCAAAACTAAATTTCAGCAAAACTTCAAGAAGAGAAAAAAGGGGAATTCAACCTCTTCTCTTTCTACTTGCAGGGTTTCAAGTCTGGGTTCGAACAAGCTACCTCAAAACACACGACGAAGTTCCCTACATATGTACATTGTTGTATGAGATTTGCGGAGATGACAACAAATATTTTGTATATAATTTAAAGGACTGCCCTGAAGCTCGAAATATCAAATCGATTTAAACGAGTGCAAAAATTACCCAGGCCCGAAAAGGCACGTGTGTGCTTGTAGACGGGGTATTGTTGCAATGGATAGAAATAGTGTTATTACTCTTACACATAACAACGTACGGGCACACAGATAAAAGAAAACTCAAATAAATAACTTTTTTTGAACTCTAAAACTGTTCTTGCCTTACATGCCTTTCGAATATCTTTTTCTTTCCGATTTGCAATGCCGAAAAGTAAAAAAAAAAAAAAACAATACACAAAAATTGGGGGAAGTTTCTGTTCCCGCCTGGAAAGGCTACACATATGTATATCTTCCGAAGTTCTTGTGACAAATAGACGTCCTGTGTGAACCGTGCTGCATCCAATTTCCGCTGCCTTCTCTTGGGTGACAAGAGTTCAGCTTGACGTAAATAGGAAAAAGCGAGTTCTTGGAATATGCACTTAAAACTTCCACTCTATGCCTGCTTTAACACAAATGTACCGCACGGTTAATAAATCTAATGCGAAAGCATTAACTGTCTGATGGAGCGAGCCGACGTGATCAGCTTTGAAACCATGCAAAACGGCACCCTAATAAAACCACGCGCAAAGCTAGCCAATGGCACCTTTAACACTTCGGCCCCATTGGCTGGCGCGCGTCGACGATGCCCCCATTGGATGCTGCGCGTCAGTTTCTGTGGTGTCATCCTGACTGTGTTATCACACTGTTGCGTTATCAGTGATCACCGCGTTCGCTCGGCTGTTTTCGGTTGTACGGCGCGTGGCAATATATACGGCGCATGGAATACACCTTTTTCGTTTAGCCTCGGACCCAGTCACGTTGTCCCCATATCCGGTATGCGTTCCGAAAAAAAAAAAAAGCAAGAGATTACAACAGCGAACAAGTAAAAAAGTATAGAGGGTTCATAACAAGAACGACTTACGGTTGCAATTGAAATGTTAGCACGTTTGCGTCGTTGCTTTCTCTGTTTCTGCAGGATACGGATCGTATTACGAGAAGAAAATATTATGTTAAGGTGCGCTGCGACGCCGATCATCCTTTGTGAAGCCTCCGTGAACATAAGCTGCGAATGAAATTTCCTGTTTGCCTGTGAAGGAGACTCCAAATGGATACAGAGCTGACGACGACTCTGTGGTAATATATGACAAGTCATGAGATTGACGCAGAGTGCACCGGTTGTGAACATGCTGTGGATAATGCAGGAAAGTTTCTTCGGGCAGTTTTAATAATGCTTTGCTCCCTTTGCTCACCGCAGTGATTACGACGGTAGTCCCCATAAGCCATGCTCTTTGATTTCGGCGCTGAAGAAATGGACGCGACCGCATAATCTCGGGCAGTCTTTTTTACTTACTTTTTTATTTGCAAAAAAGCTCGTGCAAAAAAAAAAAAAAAGAAAAAAACACACGTCCCTACATAGGTACCTCGCTATCCCATTGGCTTCATTGCGCGTGACGATTCAACGCTCTTTGCCATGGGAACGTTCGTGAAACTAGAAAGCCTCTGTTTGCCGCTAACAGTCGCTTTTCGAGTTCGGGTTGTGACGACAATATGACGTAAGAACAAGAATGCACGGGACTATTTGCATTGTTTTAACTCGACAACCGTACCCTTGGCGGGATAAACTCGAAAGAACATGGCCGCGATGCTCGTCGGATCGACCGCGGCTGGGGTTTGACATCCGGTCGGTGACTTGATCAACGCGCACACGAATGCTTTCGTGCTGCTGGATGAGGTCATTCGGTGGCAGGACCGGATTGAAGAGCACGGTGAGCTGGCGTTCAACGTCTCCGGTAAACACTTGGCGAGGTGCAAGACTTGGCTTCTATTTGTGCTGGTGTTGTGAAGCTTGAAAGTGGTGGTGTTGTTGTGGCTCGTAACGGCAGCCTTACTGAGATTATGAAGACGGTAATAGACCTTCATTCAGCATTGCCATGCGTCAAGATTCAAAACCTCACCTTGTCACAAAATGACCAACGCTTCTGCGAGCACGGAGGCAGTAGCCTCCGTGCTCGCAGTCGGTGTTCCGCCAGTGTTCGCCCCAACGGCAAGAAAACAAACGACAAGCTCATTGAGGTTTGTGTAGCGCTGACTGCTGATTTATCGGACGACAAAGGTCAATTATGTAAAACGCAATGTAAGTTTGCCAGCGTTTTGCAAAACTAACGCGCTTCGTTGAAAATTTAATTTGTGGAATTCGTTAACGCCTTGAAAGTTTGACGGGGACTGCATTGTGAACGCAGCCTTCACACAAGTGTTTTCTGAAGTGTGTGCTTTGCCTGCATGCATATAAAGACAGAAACACTGCCTATATGATGCATAAAATAAAAGAAATTTCGCTTATCCTGATAATGTTGACTATCTATTGAGTGCTCTTATTCGTAGTGGCGTAGCCAGAAACTTTTGAGGGGGTGAGGGGGGAGGAAAGTTGAGGTGACTGAGATGTTCATGACTTGGGGTGCGGGGGGGAGGGGGGGGTGGATGTTGTCGAACTTTGTGTGTATATTCTAGGGCCCGCCGGATTTGGGGAGGGGGGGGGGGCGGAAGCCCCATAAGCCCCCTAACCCCTGGCTTCGCCAGTGCTTGATACCATATGGGGAGCATCCTACATTCACAGGCTGCCATAAGCATGTACATAGCAACTGAGCTCGTACCACAATAGCAAGATAGTTGCTGATATTCTTCACGTTACGTAGCAGTTCTTTCTTTAGCATATGCTCGATTTTCCTTCACACATCTACTCTGCTTCCGCTCGTTGTTTATGCTTGATGGTGATAAGTCAACAGTGCGTATTTGCTCTGCATCACAGGCAAATTAAAAAAAAATCCAGTTAACACTACTCTTTAATTTCAATGAGTTACTGTCACTTTTGAAACGACAATCTATTTAATTGGTATCATAACCTTTACATTAAACGTACGTGTGTTGAATGTAGGACAATGATATATTTATTGTTTTTCTTGGTCACGGAGGTGACAACCATCCACAAAACTGCACTGGCTAAATTTCTCGACTACAGTTAATGGCAGGGAATCGATCAGTGTTTCTTAGGACTATCCGATGACTGACATGCGACTCCAGAAGCTTGGTGTAGAAAGGTAGAATATCTAATTGATACAATAAAATGCCATCAGCAGCCCACCCAGATTTTATTGCGTGAATGACAGTAGCTACAACCCGCAACAAACGGTCAACTGTAGACATAGGCACTAAGAGTGCACTAACTTCGAAGCGGTAGAAACCCTGAAGTTTTAACGTACTTACCACCACGTTGTTAATGGCAAAGTGGTGTTTGCGGCAAAGCGTAGAAGGCATTCAGAACGGTAATGGTCTCCTTCAGACCGATGATAATTGTAACGAAGGTTCAGTTAGATTCTAGGTTCCGTCAACGCACTCCACGACGTCGGTGTGCTTGTTGTGGTGGCGACGAAAGCCTTGTTTCGCACATGCCTCAGCTTCCTCGGTCCAGGGTTTTGTCGACCCAGCCGCCTCTTCTCAGCCGGTTGACAGCGACACTCGCGACGACCGTTACGGCTCTGATTACCATTGACTGGGCATTAGCTATGAGATCATCGGTGGCAACCGCGCCCTTGTAGCTTTCCGTTGCGAAAAAATTTCAGTGCGATTCGATTAGTAGCTGCAGGATGGCTAGGTTCGACATTGTACATGTTCCTTTTAAAAGTACACGGAAGTGACGTCATCACGTCTGATTGGTTGGAAGCAAAAGTGACGTAATTTCCCTAGAAAAATGTAGGCGGAGTCGGCAAAACTGGGCGGAGTCGGCAACCGGACGTGACAACAAAGTGACGTTTCACTTTGTACCGAGTACGTTTCAAAAGGTACTAGCTCCTTCGTAGGTGTCTTTCGTTGGTCATATTTTCCAAACCGCGTCGTCGTCGGGCGATTACGCCACTTTTCAACTAATTTACTTGTTGTTTTCGTCGGGAAGATTTACCGACAGCACCGCGCAGCATTCGAGCTCCCGGAGGATTGCGAGCGTGCGACGCAGCGCCGGCAGCGAGAGACAACGTTGGCGCTAGGAACCGGAGGTGAAGAGACTGCGAAACGGAGCTCGTGGACGTTCACGACTGTGGAGCTTCAAGTGTTGTACACTTCGTTTCTACGCCACGAAGTGCCTCCAAAGTTTGGTGGCGAGCGACGAGCATGCAGTGTGGGACTGAAGACAGTCGTCGTCTCTGTCCGCGTCGTGTCCGTCGCTATCGTGCGTCGTGTCGGGGTCCGGCGCGGCGGGCTCCGCTTCCCCGAGACGCCGAGCGAGAGGTACGACGTGGAGACGGGCCTCAGACAGCTCGGTAGGATATCCGGCGTCATCGGTTGCGTGAACGAAACGATGATCGCCATCGTCGGCCCGTCCAAGAACGACCCCACCGCCATGAAGGTGGTGCACTGTGCCGCAAGCATTTCTACGCCCTCGAACGTGACGGTGGTAAGTACGCTCGTATTACGTACTCAGAATCAGTTCCATGTGTGTCAAAAAGAATACAGCGTAACGCGGGTACGGTGTGGATATGCCATTTTATAAATGAGAGGTGCGGGCTTGTGTGCTCCGCCAGGGGCGGACGCAGGTATTTCGGGGGGAGGGGGGGGGGTAGGTTTTTAATCAGCGTATCATATGTCGCCCCCCCCCACTCGTTTCCACGCCCTAAATTTTGACATGCAGAATTCAAGAGGGGGGTCAAGTCATCCGGACCACCCCCTCTGAATCCGCCCCTGTGCTCCGACTGCACGAGAGTCTGCTCTAGGTAGTATGTCGTGACTTTTAAAACGTGCATCCTTCCGCCCGCTACATTATGTTTGTTTGAAAGAAGTGGTTTCTTGTCATCATATCTTGCGTCCATGAAGGTGTGTTGCAATCATGTTAATTATCTTGTCAAAAGAACTTGGAAGGTTCCGGAATTGAGACTGCTTTGTGAACCATGAGTGGAACATTCAAGTAAATTCATGTCGGTATCTCTCTCACACTTGCAGATGCGTGACGCCGAACGCTGGGTAAGATGCATAGAGCCACGGTGGGTGACGACGACTACGGCTTGGAGTCATGGTTCATCACCCCTGTCCTTGGGATCCACGTGACCTCCATTGCTTGCTACCGTTGTGGAGCGCTGCAGTGGGCTGTTGAAAAACAGATTCTCGTGTCTGCAAAGGCACCGGACTCTGCATTATCATCCATCAATAGCCACCACCACCATTATAACGACACGTGCAGTGCTGGACAACGCCTGCCTTGTATTGAGTGAGCCAAAACCGGAGTCAGGTTCCGACCCTGAAAAGCGAGAGTTGGAGTCTGAGCCGAACTCGGAGGGGTCAGCGTCTGATGGCGAGAGGCTGGCTCCTGCCAACCTTCCAGTCGACCTCTCGGACAGGGCTTTGAGGCAACGCCTTGTCGCACGGTTCGAGACCTGCTGCAGCCGTGCCCCTGCGCAGCGCCACACACGCCAGGATTGCAGTCCCACCCATGAGGGACGCCGCCGGCATCAAGGAGTCTGTCGCCACGACGGTGGTCTCGCCCCAAAGGATGCCGTCGGGGAGCCCCTACTGCCCTCGCCACAGTGATGCCCAGCACGGACGCCGCCGGCGACGGGGAGCTCCTCACCACCACGACTGCGGTCCCGACCACCAAGGACCCATCTGTTTCCTTGCCGTCACTGAAGTCCTCCCCGTGAAAGCCGTCAAGTGCAAACTTCGCTCGCTGCTCCGCAATCATGGCCGTCCATAATCTATGCAGTCTCTTCAGCTCCAACACCTTGCACAGTTCATCGCGCAGCCACCATGGCTAGGGCCAGCTTGAACTTGAGAGAAAAACATATCGCTGGACTACCAACTATGGTTTAATACCTCTTCCTCTTCATGTGCCTCGGCTATCTGTTTCTTTTTGTTCTTTATTCTGAGAGCTGTAGATACAATTTAGTTTGAAACGACCGGCATTTCAGCGGGACGTAAAACATTCCAAACACTATTGCTTTTCTTGTCGAGTTTAATGGAAGGCACACTGACGCATGCTACTTTGTTTCCTTCGATGGCCATTGTTTTATATGTTTTCGCATTTCTCGTGCATACAGGCTTTTGTTTCTTGCAAGAATGGTGATGCTGCTGAACACAACACTGCATTTACAGGTGCGGCAATGACCTGCTGTAGTTTCCTTGACAGATGCTGCATGCTCTCTTATCCTGTCATATAGTCACCTACCAGTTTGACCGATGGGACATTTGCCACGTGGTAGGGGAATGTAATAAACAACCTCTATGTAACACGGGGCACATGAGCCAAAACCAAAGTCTTGTTAGAAATGTCGCACATTTTTTTCTGGTTGAAGTTGCAATTTACTTTGTCTTGTTAGGGTACACTGTGTGGTGGGCGAGGAGGTCGTTCGAATTGTAAAAAGAGGTCTGGGACATGTATATAAGGCGATGGTTGTTTAATAAATTTCAAGCTGTGCTAGAGACTTCATTGTTCTGTCCGTTTTTTTTATTGTTCCTACGTCTCAGGGTTGCTATGGATGTCATCCACCAGCTCGCCTGCGTTTTATACCTTTGTTCATACAATACGCCGAGTTTGGAGCAGAGCACACAACCTTATTGCCCTGCCTCGCAGCTACTTCCTTTCAATGTATGGGTTATGCCATGAATGTAGGGTACTACAATTTTTTGCTTAGTTCTTGTCTTCTCTGTTCCATATCTGTGTCAGCTGATTTGTGTTAGTTAGGTGCAAATGTTTTCAGGTGAGCGTACCAGGACACCAATCGGATAGCTAGAATCACGTAGGCAGGAAAATTGCTTTTCAAAACTTTGCCCATTGTTCTGGTGACAATATTTCTTTAAGGCCGTTACAAGAGCGATGTAGGAAACACTGCGTTTTATAGTTTTGGAATGTTCAGATGCAAACAAAATAAATCTTTTGCATGACCTTGGTTCATACTTCCAACATATGTTTATATCTTTAAATTCCAGTGTGAGGTCCAGGAACATGATGGACTTGTTCACAGGTATTTCATGTGCTGTGTTTAGAGACGGATGGTACTGCCCCCGGATATGTGTTGAGTGCATAGCGGTGATATCGATAGCCTTTCGATTTTATGAGCAGAAGGCATGAAATGCGTGGGATAATGACAGAGAAGGCTTGCGGGTTGCCAAACCGACAAAGGTCACCTGGCTTTCCCCTGCAAAGAGCCGAGAAATACTTTAGACCATCTGTAGACCTGCAACGACCTATTTCTTAGTGTATTTTGGGTATTGTTTTATATCCCCTGTGGTTTTAAACATCCCGTTATTACCCTCTGTATTATGACTACATCACTCGGGTGTGCCTCTTGATGTTAGTATTGGAATTTGTGTCAGGATCTCTCAAGTCATTCCAGGTTTCTCTCTCCCCCTTACTTTTTGTCATGGTGCCTATTTCAGCTCTTTCTGGAAAATAAAAATTTCAGCTGTGTTTGAGACCTTTCGGTGTATGTGTCCTTTTTTACATAGAGTATCAGGGTTTATGTTATGTTGCACAGCTAGTTTATTTTTGAAAGTGCTTTATTTTTAGAATGCAAAACCGTAACTTGAAAAAGTAAAATTATATGAAAACAGGTTTTGCAATATTTCATTCTCGAAAGTAAAAATGAACACTGACTAGCATAGCACAACGTAAACAATCGGACATTCTTAAATCACATGTTATGTCAAACATTGATCTCTTAATTTGAACACGTTTTGCAGCACACTACCTCTAGGTTGTATTTCGTAACATATCTACTAATATAAACGAAGGCCTGCAATATTCGAGACAAGATTAAATGCAGCTAGACAATAATATACTGTAAGCGACCTATTTTGCGAGGGCTCAATATTTCGCGATTTTGGTTAAAGCTGAAGTTTTGGAATAATTCGCGGGTTCTAATTTTCACGACGCGGTGGGATCTCAATATAGATTCCAATGTGTTGACATCTTACCGGAATTGTTCGCGGGACCTATTTTTTGCGAATTGTAGGCGATTCGCGAAAATTATGTCGTTTACAGCATATACAAAAAAGACGTGGCGAAGTTTGCTACTGAGGTATTCCAGACAAGATGAAAGTAGTTGCTGTTGCAAGTTATGACTTATGACTACACTGTAGGTCTCAAAAAAGTGAAGGCGCAGGCGAGCTCGTAAAAAGTGGACATACCTTGACCTGAGACAGGAAGGAAAAGAAATTTAGGCACGTCTCCGAACACGCAGCTGTTTTTGGATACGCTGTGTGTTGACCGCGTCCCTTTTACGAATCTTGTTTATTCCCTGTCTCAGGGTAAGTCAAATCAACCGAATGTTTCTTGGGTTCAACAGAGCAAGCAGGCGTCTTTGTTCAGGTCGTCTGCTTGCTTCCGCGCCTTCATTACGCGGCGGGACCACGAAACGGGAGCTCTTTATGTGCAGCCATCAACCCCGCGATTCTGGCTTGCTCCGACATGTTGCTTTAAAAGAAGGCGCGAAGCGCGCATCCCGCATTCGTTGTAATATTGAAACAACTTTCTCTCCTATTAACTCTTAAATGTATTGCAAAAGGACACAAATAAACGGTTTGTTTTAACAACGCTCAACAGGTTTTTATTATTTTTCAATACTTTTACCTGTACTAGAACAGATGCGACGGCCAGCGACGCACAGGATTGGTTGCCGTTCGTTCACTAAACGCAGGAACTGCTCCCCGCGTCGTAGTAAATCCTACCCCGTCTCCCGCGCGTAGGGACGCCTCGGGGAATGCGTAGCTCCTTCCGCTCGTCGGGGGTTGGCTCCGGACGTCGCTCAAACGGGTGACAGGTGTCAAGTTTGCGATGACGTAGCGGCGTCAAAGTGGGCTGAGCCGCCACGTGAGTGTTGCTAGGATACGTTCCTCCTTTCCATTACGTCACTTCCATGTACCTTTTCTCAAATGTCCAACCTAGCGACCCTGCTCGACGGTTATCATCTCTCATCGTCTCCGTCTCTCGGCACGCAGCTGGTCACACTGCGATCGCACGGTGCTTTTCGACAAGTGGTACTGTCGTCAGAAACAGTCGTCGTGCATAGCGAAGGCAACCGGGTGCTGCAGAAAACCCGTCATTGTACGCGTTGGTCCAGCCATCGTTGAGTAGCAAGCATCGCCGCCATTTTCTACGCTCTAGAATCCTGCCCAAAGCTTTTTCCTCTTCGTGCAATAGAAACAGAAGTTACAAGCACGAGCACATCACCCCGAACGATGCTTACACGAACGTTGGCTTGTACTGCGCAAGCGCGCCTGCTCGACAGGGACGTTTTCGTTTAGCCTCGCACCCAGCCACGTCGTCCCCATATCAGGTATGCGTTCCGAACAAAAAGCAAGAGATTAACACCCCGAACAAGTAAAAAAGTATAGAAGGGTCATAACAAGAACGACTGACGGTTGCAATTAAAGTGTTAACACATTGTACTGTCGAGGAGAGAAGAAAGCGCCGTTTTCACGCATACCGGAAGTGCCAGAATTGAAGATGGCGGCGCCCACATAGGAAAGGTGTATACTCGCACTAGCTCGCACTCATAGTGAAACAGAGAGTAGGGTGTGTCGAGCAGTACCGCAGTTAATCTAGTTACGTGACTTCCGCTATGTGCTACGTAGGTCGGACGTGGTCATACGTCACTTTGTCGTCACGGTCCAACTCGAAGAGCGGCACTTACGGCAAACGGTTGCTTTCGTGTTTCGCGAACGTTCCCATGGGAACCGCGTGGAATTATCACGCGCGCTGCCTCCAATAGGGGTACGAAGTTCGTATAGGGGAGGAGTTTTCGAGAAACACGAACGTGACCGTTTGTGACCAGAATAGCACCCCTGGTGGGAGTTTGAGTGTGGTGTGTGGCGACGAATCCTCTCCGAGCGTCGGACGAAAAGTTTGAATACCGAGACGATCCCTTCTCTGCCCCACGACTCCAGGCTTCTTGCACCATTGGAACTTTGACTGTATCGGGAAGTTACGACTCGTTTCCTTCACGTTCGGCTTCAGCCTCTGGCACTGTAGTGCGAAGTGGGGAACTTTCGAACGTTTTAGAGCAGTGCTGATTCCTGTCGCTGTTGGGTTTTCGGGGGGTGATCCCGTGTGGTGTAGCGGTAGCGTTCTAGCTCAATCGTTTGCTCTCCTTGTTTAGTCAGCGTTGCGATTGCCGTCAATGTTTTTTCTTTGTTTCTTGGTCTTGTTTTATGGGTGCTGCGTCTTGTGTGCGTTAATCTCTGGCTTGCATTAAGGGGGATTCAACCGCTATTTATTTGTACCCTTTTCATAATAGATGGCGCAGAATTTTTCCGGAACAAAAGAGTTGCATGTTCGTAGCTGCGCATGCAGGTCGGGCGCTTGTGGTGGGCTCGGGCCACGGGCTGTTCGCCGCACACCTCGAGCTAGATCTTCTTCGCTCTGCGTCCGCCGCTGGAGGAAGCGGCCAACAGGCGGCGTGATATACGAGCCAGTACATACGTAGATTGCAGTGGCTTACAAAACGTAGAATAAGCTTTGATTTCCGAATGAATTGGAAGTTCCATCTACGTTCGAAATTATCGAAAACCCAAGGTGCGGCGTTGCGGCCGTTTGGACCACCACATTTAACACGCAAACGTTGTTTTCCCCAAAAAAAAAAGAACTTAATTTAAAGCTAGAAAACAAAAAAAGTAATAGAGTGGCAGTTTTGCACTTCCTATGTCGTATATCGGCCTGTTCTTTGTCTGAATAGTGGTTTGCAAACCCGCTCTCAGGTTGTGTGGAGTAAAGCCCATCTATCCTGGGAAAAGTGGCGCCAATCATTTTTGTGGAAATGCTAGACACACGTGCCGTGCGCCACTTCTGGGAAGAACTAGAGCCACTAATACCCCTGTTACACGGGCACACTTAACCGCGGTTAACTCAGCTTAACTGCTGTTTCGCGGCACCACAGAGACAGCTATTCCATAACACGTGAAGAGCGCGCGTGCACTGCTTCGATATATGCTCAAGATGCTCAAGCGCACGTTCGCCCATAGCTTTGACTGCATAGCCGCAGAATGTTGTCCGCAAGTATTGTGCGCTAACTGTGGCTTAGCGTAACTGCAGTTAAAGGGGCCATGAAACGAATTTTGGGCTGAGATAAATGTTTTTTAAATTGGGACTTTACCATTCGCATATCCTTTAGTTGGCCAAAAGAAAAAGGGTAGAAAGTCAAAAGCCAACTTTTCGGTACGAACGTTTGAGAATATAGCGGACTATTTTGTACCTTCTTTCCTTAGAAAGCTCTCCGCCTTTTCACTATGATACATCCGCGGTTCCCAAAGCGCATCAGCGGCGCCAACCTGACGTCAGCCGAGCCCAGCTCACGCATTGGACACGAGAACTGCGTCACTCGGACGTATGCGCTCGTCAACAATAAATCCGTCGACGAATATTCGGATTCGCGTTCGTGGCCAATGAGTGCCCTGACGGAACTTATCGTCACTGGGGAATGACAAGTTCTATGGTGTGCATAAAAAGCACGGTGGAAGCTAGGAGTCATCGCACCGGTGCCGAAGAATGTCACGGCGGCGTGATTTCACAATTCGCATTTGAGTTGAGGATTAAAGCTAAAGAGGAAGAAGTAGGAAAATCGTTTCATGACCCCTTTAAGTGTGCCCGTGTAACAAGGGTATTATACCCCTGTTACACGAGCACACTTAACCGCAGTTAACTTTGCTTAACTGCTGTTGCGCAGCACCACTGATACCGCACTATACTTTCGGACAGCTATTCCATAAGAAGTGAAGAGCGCGCGTGCACTGCTTCGATGGGTTCTCAAGATGCTCAAGCGCACGTTCGCCCATAGCTTTGACTGCATAGCCGCAGAATGTTGTCGGCAAGTATTGTGCGCTAACTCTCGCTTAGCGTAACTGCAGTTAAGTGTGCCCGTGTAACAAGGGTATAATTGAGCTGCGCTTAGAGTATCGGCACTCTCTTCCCCAAGATTGTTGTGGGCGACGGCGTTTTGGTGCTTGTGCAGAGTAGACGCAACTGCCGATCATCATGATTCAAAACTGCGACTTCCTCAGCATTAGATTTGGTGTTTGGAAGCTCATATAAAATTGCTTTGCTCTGTCGCGAGCTGTTTAAACATTTGTGGAGGACGGAAAAGCGTTTCCTATGATTTCAGATAATTCTTCAGATAACTGGCAACCATGATTTTAAGCCACAATATGAACAAGTGTAGTTACTCTGAAGCGTAGCTTATTTAGTGGCACTATATATAGAAGAACATGGGTAATACATCTTTCCTGTTAAATCTGCGTTTATTTACACTATGTACAGTTCAAGTCGGAAAGAAGCTAGCCATTGCTCATGGCGTTATGGAATGAGACTGTCTCTGCTATCGCGGGTGCGCGCGTGCTCTTCTTGAGCCCCGTCTTCGTCTAGCTTGACCGCGATATATGTCATATCCCCCTTCTTGATTAACTTCCCGCTCGGAGTGTGTTTCTTTTGGTGTTGGGGTTGCCGTGCACGGCTGAGTTTACTCCAGTATTAAATTTAGTTTGGGTTGTTTGTTATCCTCTCGTGTCCTGGACTTGTTGCGTTTTTTTTTTTTTTACCTAGCGTGACCCGATCGCTAGTCACCGGTGCAACTTAGCTCTTCTCTTCTTTTTAAGTAATTATTTCGTTTAACCTCATAGTCGGTTAGTACTGTTTTTTTTACCCTTGTTTTGTGAGAGGCTATTGGGGGACTTTCAAAATTTTAGAATGACAAAAAGGAAACGACACACAGTGAGGCCTCGATACCTACGTGTGTCGCCTCCTTCTTCATCCCTGGTTCTCGGATAACAAATAACAAGGTTCTTGTAAATAACGGAAATATAGTACAGTGTCCAAAAATAAGCCCTCCATTTTTATACGGTATCCATGTTTAGCAGTCACGCATTCTAACAGAAGAGGACCCGCGACATTTTTACAACCTACTTATAGGCTTTTAAGCAGAAGTATGGTTGTAGTTCTAGTCGCCCGTGTAAAAAAGCCCGCCTTAAAAAATATGACGGCTCTCAATTACAGTGACGCATGCCCGGATGTAAAGCTCTCGAAAATCGTGTACCAGGCACGAACGTTTAGGGACTAGCGGCTTGCCCTCTAATGAGTGAACCACTTTTTGTTTTTAATTTATCACATTTTGTGATACGGATACACACTAATAAGTACGAACTGCAAAAATACTCTATAATGCCAATGAAAATGCTGTGAAAACTCAAGAGGACAGGCTTCGCCCAATTCACTCAAGCCAAAGAAGTACTTAAGGCAGGAATGTGCGTCCGCAGTGTCTCGAGACTTCGAATAAAGTAAGGTGAAGTTCAACGACCGATCAACCTACTTTGCGTGTACCCTATCATTTATATTTGGGTATCCCATATATGCAGCATTCTGTACGAAATTCAAAAGAAAAAGATATAAAAGTGAGAAAGACATACATCTCCAAAATGAGTACACTAGTGTAAAAGCCACAGATTGAAAAGCTAAGAAATTCCTTCTTAATAATACGCACTCACAAAAAGAAAACAAAACTCCATGGATTTATCTAAAGAAAAGTACACCACGAAATACCAGTACCCCCAAGACAAACTCTTCATATACAGAACTCCGACTACAATTCATTCCCGGGGTCAATTACTGATCAACGCCTATACCTATTGATTCATTAACGTTGACAATAAACCGAAGCTCTATATGTTCTCGGTACCAGTAAAGGTTTGGCTGTTTATTTTTCTGGACTTTACCTTTTACCTATCCTTTCATCCTTGAGAGTTTTCGCTATCATCAACCAAACTGAAAAATACAGCTTAGCTCTCTATATGTAATGGGTGGTGTATTTGCTCTATTCCAGAGTTTCATCAAAATCAGTTTTAGCGTGCTGTCAGCCTCTGTCTGGGGCTTTCATTCACCCGATAAAATTTAGTTTTAGCTCGAAACATCCATCTGGTTTTTTTTTTGTTTTTTTTTTTAAATGAGCATATATATGAGATATAAGTTGAGGACGGATTCTTTGACAAGCTGGATTTTTAAAGTCGGTGGTTGATCATGACGAGTGGAACAAGAGTTTCCCGAAAAAACACAGGCGTCAGAGGTTACTCTTTTCCTTTTGCCACTAGATGGGCTGCCGTGATCAATGTCATTTTTCAATTGGAAGTTCCTAATATTCTTTGTTATTTTCTTGACCCATATCGGCCAGCTATGACATAATAAGAGGGGGGAGTGGGTGGCGAGCTCTCAATCATATGCGTGGGATGTCACGTGTCAAGGAAAAGCCAAAGGCGGCAGTGACTGGGTGGTCTCTGACGCCATTCTTCCTGTGTGGGGGGTGGTGAGGCTGTGTTTTGGTCCGACAGTCAGTTGTGTTGACGACTTGGTGCGAATTTGGTTTAGCGGAACTGCATTGTCCAAAAGCGAACGTCCGACCCTCTTCTCCCCACCCATTCCCCCAACCTCTTTAGAGGGGGATGACCACCACTCATGGCCGGTTTCTTTTTTTTGTGAATCGTTCGTACAAATGGTGAACAGGGAGTTTTCATAGACCGTTTCCACTGTCCTGCAACGTTCTCCGCAACCCGGTACGTGATCCGGGACTCTGCAGGCAAAGCTAGCGTCGCGCATGCGCACTAGTGGCGTGTTCTTTTCGGAGACCCTAGCGAAGGAGGGAAATCAGTCTACAAAAAGTCCTTAATTGCCGCTACCCGGGAGCCCCGTTCCCAAGGCCGACTAGAGCGAAGAGGCGCGCCCTTTAACGGCCTTAGAATGGAGGGGTTGTTTCTCTCCTTCCACCTCAGCTCGGTGTGGTGGCTGAGACACTACCCTTCCTGCAACGCCTTAACTACACTCTTAGAAAAAAGGGGACCAAAAGGAGGTAACAGACCGCCTTTACCACCCTCCTCCGGGCCAGGGGTGAAGCGCTCCGCTTGTTACCTCCTCAGGCGCCGCAGATAGGAAGAATGCGGTGCTACCAGGTGAAGTTCGCCGCGAAGGGGCACCACGGAGTCAAATATTACCTCCCAGAGAGTGCACCTGTTTCGGCACTGCCAAAACCTGGGCGCTGCGATTGGCTGTGGGAAGGCGAAAACGAGTTCGCTAATTGGTCTCCTCGTATGACACGTGATTCTTCGCGCATGCGTGGGAGAGCGCCTGCCCGGTCGGCCGGGAGCGTCGGCGGTGAAGGCGCAGACGCTGCCGGCATAACGGTCTTCTCGAACGTTCGACGGAGGCGTCCCAGCCCAGGAACGTTCTTTATTGTTCTGTTCGGCTCAGTCTCTTCTTACGAGGTCACCGAGAGCGCTGGATTGACTTCAGTCGAAGATCCAAGTCGTGTGCACCTTATGCAGGTAAGGAAATGTTTCTGCACGGGCGGCAGTTGGCGTCGGTTATGACCTCCCGGGAAGACGACCCCCGTCTTCCTTAGACAAAGGGTTGGCGGACATGTTGGCACGTCTGAAGGCGTCGAGCGTTCGATAAAATTGGTGTGTGGCGCGAACGCAAACACGGTTTAGACCATCGAAGTTCATAAAGAGCACGAACAGGAATGACTGTCGCTTGCACTTGCGCATATTTAGAAGGTTGACATACGCTAACCAGTGGCGTAGCCAGCAGCTTTTCCCGGTGTATGTGTGTGCGGGTGGAGGAAGGGGGAGAGTGGCGGTTCGGCGAGCCGGGCGGCCCGGCGACAAGACGCTTTTTGAATCGGGGGTCGCCTACTTTTAAGGCGTGAGGGGTATGAGGTTTTCTCTTTTTTTGGGCCGTTGGTGTGTCGCGTTCGGACGTTAAATTGAGCATTTGATCAAATATCTAAAATATATTTTTTTTTTCGCAGAGCAGTAGTCGATCAGGCATTCATTGGCGGCACCGCCCAACCGGGTCGATTAATTCTGATCGTCGTTGATATTTGTAAAAGTCAGTGTTAAACACTGGTTTTTAATATGAACGTTTTTTTTTTTTAATTTAACGATGTTTAATAAATAGTTTGGTAAAATGTCACGTCACCTTGAAATACCGAATATAAATTTCTGAGCTAATTATTTGTGCGCTTCGCAAACATTAATAGTTGTATATTACTGAATAAGGTCATTAAGTTGTTGCCGGCAGAGAGACTAGCAATTATAGTGTTGTCTTGGCTTTTTTTTTTGCGTGTGATCAGACTTTTTTTAAAAGTCTAATCATTCAGTAGGCGAGTTAGATGTGGCTCAAGTTTGCATTATTTGAAGTTGATTGAATATATTTCTTTCGTCCTGCGGCAACATTGCAGGGTGATTTTGTCGAGAGTACTGGATGCCTGCTACCTTGGACGCATCTCGTGACAGTTCTTAACACTGTTCACTGCAGGTAAGCGTAGTGCGATATTTTATTTTGATTTTATTGTTCCCATTTGTGCACTTGAAATGGGGCTCTTGATCTTTATGTTTATTTTGTGTGTCTGCTGTTTGTTGATTTCCGAGAGAAAATTGAGTGTATACGTCGAGTAAATAAATTAGATTAAGACACACAAGGCTCTTGAGTGTGTCTTTTTCGGTGTTATTTTTTTTGTGTGTTTTCGTGCTTGTGTGCTGTTCTTCTCCTGTCTAAATAAAACGTAGATTCAATTTTAAATTTTATTCTGGCAAATTACTTCGGCAAAGGTATTTACATATTTGCCGAAGTTCGACATTCGGCAGTTAGAAATTATTCGTGCGCTTCGCAAACATTAATAGTAATATATTACCGAATAAGGTCATTAAGTTGTTGACGGCAGAGAGACTAGCAATTATAGTGTTGTCTTGGCTTTTTTTTTTTGCGTGTGATCAGACGTTTTTTTAAAATTCTAATCATTCAGTAGGCGAGTTAGATATGGCTCAAGTTTGCATTACTTGAAGTTGATTGAATATATTTCTTTCGTCCTGCGGCAACGTTCCAGGGTGATTTCGTCGAGAGTACTGGATGCCTGCTACCTTGGACGCATCTCGTGACAGTTCTTAACACTGTTTACTGCAGGTAAGCGTAGTGCGATATTTTATTTTGATTTTCTTGTTCCCATTTGTGCACTTGAAATGGGGCTCTTGATCTTTATGTTTATTTTGCGTGTGTGCTGTTTGTTGAATTCCGAGAGAAAATTGAGTGTATACGTCGAGTAAATAAATTACACAAGGCGCTTGAGTGTGTCTTTGTCGGTGTTATTTTTTTTGTGTGTTTTCGTGCTTGTGTGCTGTTCTTCTCATGTCTAAATAAAACATAGATTCAATTTTACATTTTATTCTGGCAAATTACTTCGGCAAAAAAATTTACATCTTTGCCGAAGTTTGACATTCGGCAGTTAGAAATTATTCGTGAGCTTCGCAAACATTAATAGTAGTATATTGCGGAATAAGGTCATTAAGTTATTGCCGGCAGAGAGACTAGCAAGTATATTGTCTTGGCATTTTTTTTTTGCGTGCGATGAGGCATTTTTTAAAGCTGATCATGCAATAGGCGAGTCAGATGGCTGAGTTTGCATTATTTGAAGTTGATTGAACATATTTCTTTCTACTGCGT
>JABSTQ010005905.1:0-32773 GCA_013358835.2 Ixodes persulcatus | reverse complement strand
CTGTTGGTGGAGAGATTATCCACGCTCGCACAACAAGAAAAGCAAAAAAGGAAAAAAAAAAAAACTGTTGGTGGAGAAGGTTATCCACGCTCGCACAACAAGAAAAGACAAGGAAAAAAAAAGCAAAAAAAAAAAGAAAAGAAAAGAAAAAAAAAAACTGTTGGTTGGAGAGATATCCCGCTCGCACAACAAGAAAAGCAAAAAGAAAAGAAAAAAAAAAACTGTTGGTGGAGAGCCAGATATCCACGCTCACCACAACAAGGAAAAGCAAAAAAAAAAAAAAAGAACAAGAAAAAAAAAAAAAAAAAAACTGTTGGTGGGAGATTATCCCGCTCGCATAACACAGAAAAGCAAAAAGAAAGAAAAAACTGTTGGTGGAGAGATTATCCACGCTCGCACAACAAAGAAAAGCAAAAAAGAAAAGAAAAAAAAAAACTGTTGGTGGAGAGATTATCACGCTCGCACAACAAGAAAAGCAAAAAAAAAAAGAGAAAAAAAAAAAAAAAAAAAACTGTTGGTGGAGAGATTATCCACGCTGCACAACAAGAAAAGCAAAAAAAAAAAAGAAAAAGAAAAGAAAAAAAAAGTTGGTGGAGAGATTATCCACGCTCGCACAACAAGAAAAGCAAAAAAGAAAAGAAAAAAAAAAACTGTTGGTGGAGAGATTATCCACGCTCGCACAACAAGAAAAGCAAAAAAGAAAAGAAAAAAAAAAAAAACTGTTGGTGGAGAGATTATCCACGCTCGCACAACAAGAAAAGCAAAAAAGAAAAGAAAAAAAAAAAATGTTGGTGGAAATTATCCACGCTCGCAGAACAAGAAAAAGCAAAAAAGAAAAAAAAAACTGTTGTTGGAGAGATATCCCGCGCACAACAAGAAAAGCAAAAAGAAAAGAAAAAGAAAAAACTGTTGGTGGAGAGATTATCACCACTCGCACAACAAGAAAAGCAAAAAAAAAAAAAAAAACAAGAGCAAAAAGAAAAGAAAAAAAAACTGTTGGTGGAGAGATTATCCACGCTCGCACAACAAGAAAAGCAAAAAAGAAAAGAAAAAAAAAAACTGTTGGTGGAGAGATTATCCACGCGCGCAACAACAAAAAAGCAAAAAAAAAGAAAAAAGAAAACTGTTGGTGGTATGGTGTGATGAGATTATCCACGCTCGCACAACAAGAAAAGCAAAAAAGAAAAGAAAAAAAAAACTGTTGGTGGAGAGATTATCCACGCTCGCACAACAAGAAAGCAAAAAGAAAAAAAAAACTGTTGGTGGAGAGATATCCACGCTCGCACAACAAGAAAAGCAAAAAAGAAAAGAAAAAAAACTGTTGGTGGAGAGATTATCCACGCTCGCACAACAAGAAAAGCAAAAAAGAAAAGAAAAAAAAACCGTTGGTGGAGAGATTATCCACGCTCGCACAACAAGAAAAGCAAAAAAAGAAAAGAAAAAAAACTGTTGGTGGAGAGATTATCCACGCTCGCACAACAAGAAAGCAAAAAAGAAAAAGAAAAAAAACTGTTGGTGGAGAGATTATCTACGCTCGCACAACAAGAAAAGCAAAAAGGAAAGAAAAAAAACTGTTGGTGGAGAGATTATCCACGCTCGCACAACAAGAAAAGCAAAAAAGAAAAGAAAAAAAAACTGTTGGTGGAGAGATTATCCACGCTCGCACAACAAGAAAAGCAAAAAGAAAAGAAAAAAACTGTTGGTGGAGAGATTATCCACGCTCGCACAACAAGAAAAGCAAAAAAGAAAAGAAAAAAAAACTGTTGGTGGAGAGATTATCCACGCTCGCACAACAAGAAAAGCAAAAAGAAAAGAAAAAAAGTGTTGGTGGAGAGATTATCGACGCTCGCACAACAAGAAAGCAAAAAAGAAAAGAAAAAAACTGTTGGTGGAGAGATTATCCACGCTCGCACAACAAGAAACGCGCAAAAAAATGTTTTAAAGTTTCTGGTTGGGAAGGGGGAGCTCGTCTTCAAAGCAGATATAGGTCACATGTGACCACCGACGCGCCCAAATCCCGAGACATTCGTTTGTGCTAGAACAGTGGTTCTCAAATGGGGGTCCGCGGACCCCAGGACCCCCGACCGCAGAGCGCCCCGGGGGTTAGGGGTCAGGCCGTCTTCGTCGGAGGCGACGCTGGTTTTGCCTCTCGGCTAATTGGATACGTGAACCAACCCTCCTCCTCGTCTTTGTTGCTTTTTTTATGTATGTTTTTGCTGTTATTGTTTACTTTGCGGGACTACAGAAAAATCGTGTCGAGTTCCCTCAATCGTCATTCTGAAGAAGAGAGGCCTCCTCTCGAAACGTCAATAAACATTTCCCTGTTTTTGTTCAGTCCATGGATCTTTCTTGTGTATTTCAATAATCACCGGCCCACAAGTTCGATCATATATATATATATATTTATTTATTTATTTATTTATTTATTTATTTATTTTAACAAAAAGTTTAAAGTTCTGCCTATACTTTTAGAGTCGCATTTCTTATTAACTTCAGTTTTGGGAATCTTACCATTTTTGTGGCATTTTTAATTGCTTGCTATAAGGAACGATACATTTCTCGTTACAACTACACGGCCACTGCGAAAAAAATTTGCTCTTATCAGCGAGCTACTAAATCTACGGCGCTGCTTAGTTTCGGTAAATATTTTGTTGTTGTTGTTGTTTTTTCATTCGCAAGTTTAGTCTATATAGCTGCCATCAATAAACACACTCTGCGCAGTACGATGGCAACACAACGGTGGGACTGTGGGCTTGAAAAAGCTCCAACGACTTTCATATCTTAAAATAAAATTAATAAACATCAGCATCAACGCTCGCTAATTTGTGAAATTCACAGAATAGAAACGTAATAGGACCCCGTAAGGTCACGTGTACCTCACGATTAAGTAAATAGATCATTTCTATGGTGTTAAGGGGGGTTTGAAATATATATTTCGTCGTTCTCGACGCGAGCGTCGACGGACATTACGCGGCTTGTTAAGCCTATATCGACGTGAGTACTGCTGTTGTCGGGTTGTTACGACACTCTATCGCGCTATAAACTAGGCTATTTGACCCGCATGCACTCTTGAAAGGGCTCTTTCGAACGTCAGTGCACATTTCATCAGCGTACGCAGAGCAACGACGGGGCGATCACGACGCGAGAGTCGACTGGCTGACCGCGGTCGCTCTCCTGAAAGGTGAGCGAGGGACTCTCCACTGTCTCCAGCACCGTTAGCTTGCTGATGATGCAAGACGCTGCTTTGTCCTTAAGAGCCCTTTACCCTTCGAAAGCCCTCGAAGCCGCTCCCGTGCTCAGTGCAACAGCCCGAGCAGCATTGCGACCTTTCTGGCTCCTGTTGGCGCTCTTGTGAGCGCCGGAGGTTCATTGTCCTGACTTTAATGAACCCCCACGACGACGCAACGCCGAAGCTCACAAACGAAAGGTTGCGATGCTGCGCGAAGAGTTGTTGAAAGGCGCTGCGTAGGGTAGACCGACCCCCGGAACGGCTTGGCAGGCGTTTGAAGGGCAAAGTATTTTCGATGACAAAGCAGTGTCTTGCATCTTCGGCGAGCTAATGACGCACGAGAGTCCAACGCTGCACACTTCAACAGACCGAGCAAGGTCGGCCAGCTCGAGGAGCCGCCGGCTCTCGCGTCGCGATTCCTGTCGTTGCTCCGCCTACACTGATGGCATGTGCACTGACATTCGAAACAGTCCTTTCGAGACTGCATTCGGGTCTAATAGCCGAATTTATAGCGCCATAAAGTGTCGTGACAACAGTAGTATTTACCTCGATAGCGGTGTAAGCAGCGGCGTGATGTCCGTTGACGCCCGCGTCGAGAACGACGAAGTATACACAAAAGTATTATTACATAAAAAACGTACAGCGCGCAGAAGGCAATAAATATATTTACAGACAATTACGATATACTAGAATAAACAAAAAATGAATAATTGAAGCTAAAAAATGGGAGATGGAGAAGACGACAGCGCCGATGTAAGGTGATCCGAAGGAGAGAGCAACCAGGAGACAATGTTCTACCAGCGATTCCTAAATGCAATAGGTGTATAGGCAGCGAATTTAGCTTTTCTTGATCACGGGTTCATAGCATCGGCGATATAAACCCCGTTAAGCCGGCTAAAAAAAAATAATTAATTGTCGCATGTTCGATCGTAGTATTAACACAAAGTTCTTTGTAGCCGGTTAAAGAATATTGCATGGGATGCGCACTCACTTGCCCAGAGTGAGTGCATATGATTGACTATCTTCCACTTTTCTACCTTTACATTGCTAAAAAGAAGAAGGTCGCGGGTCTGTAGCCTAAGCGACATAAAACACCATTTAGCCGGCTGCAGAAAATTTTATGTTCGCTAATGTATTGCTCTAGAGAGATACATATTTCTATAGCTGGCTAAAGCACGTTGGAAAGTCGCGAATCTATAGCATTAAAGACATACAATTTTCTATTGCTTCCTAGACATTTATTTTTTTATTGCCGGCTATAAGAGCCTCATTTGTTGAGATTCCATAGATTTGGTGACATAGACTATTCTGTAGGTGGCTACAGCGTGTTTTGTGGTTTCTTATTGCTGATCATACAGGGCCATATAAGGTGATACCTCACCATATGATTTTCCAGAAACGTCCATAGGCCATTTTTGTATGGGATTGCGGAGTTTCCAGGCGATTTACCACGAGGACATAAATACATGGAAGGTGCGTTTTCTTTGACCACTGCAGCTCCGTTTGCAGTGGTCGACAAATACAGGACGACAGAACCAGAGGCAGACGCCACAAGCCGCCCTGTACGTTTCCGCGTTCTTGGCTCTTAGCTGTTTCATTTGAACGTAGATACCACCTGAAAAGCCTCGCTGCTAGAAACCACCAGAAAAGTCACGTGTTGGTCGTGACGTTTCTCCGACAAATCCCAAGAATCAGCGTTAGGAGAAAAGGTTGGTGGAGAGGTGGGCACGTAAGAGGTTGCCTTGCGGAGGCTAGCATCATGACGTCGTGCCACTCCCCTGGAATCAAGTGACTCAGGGAGTTGCAGACGAAGATCGCTCCAGAAGCGATGAATGCGCAATCTTTTTTCCGAGACGCGCGGATTTCTCGGTCCTCTTCCGACGACGAATCCATTTCGCGAAACTCGCTTCATGAGTCAATCTGCGCCACAAAATGCATCATTTGAACGATCCTTAAAACAACACAACGGTTGCATCACGCACCCTTCTACCCAAAATAACCTAAAAGGGCTTGATTGTCATCGGCTTCCCCGTCGTCTTCTCAACTTTTGGGAATCCGCCAGATTGAGTGAAATTTTGTATTTTGTGATTGGTGTTTCGCCGGTGCTTTGTTGGGCAGTGGCGTAACCAGGCGGGAGGCTTCAGCCCTATAATATACACAATTTGACGCCCCCCCCCCCCCCTTCCCCAACTCCGCACCCGAAGTCATAGACATCCCGACCACCTCAGCCCCCCGAAAACAAATTTTCTGGATACGCCACTGATGTTTGGCGTTCGCTGGCGTCAAGATTTCGGACAAAGACCAGTCCCAATACCCTTTGGACCCTTTATGACGGCCTCCCCCATGATCAGAAACGCGTTCGCGCCAGCGCCGGGTCTGGGCGGCTGTGTGAATGGCCGGCTGTGTGAATGGAGGCCGACCTACCGCAGACGGGTGGACCGCGTGGAGTATTCCTTAACTCTCTCCGCGTCATGCAGAGTGTTGTTATAACAGAACCCGGGTTTAAAACGGGAGAAATATCAGGTGATGTCGCTTTCACACTCCGTCACTTAGCGACCGGAGTAAAAAGGTGGTTTCTGGTTTATTCACTTTTATGTGCGAGAGTGCACTCTCAATGAAAAGGGAGTAGTCTTACACCCTTTTGTCCAAAGAGCACTGCCGTCAAACAGACGGCCCCAACGTTTACGAGGGCTTGATAACGGTGCAATATAACTTAGTAAACAGCTAAAGTACGTGTCAAAGAGTACAAAAAAAAACACGGAGATTTTGCAATAGGGACAAAAAAGCACCAATTTCTTTGCTGTCAGTAACACGTATATTAGCTATTTTAATATGTTGTACCACTTGGCTATCAAGCCGCTCGTAGAAGTTGGTACCGTCGGTTTGAAGTCAGTGTACTGTACGTGGGACTGAAGTTTTGGGAGGCCTTATATGGTACGAGGGGTGTTAAAATATACCTTTTTTTTTCAGAGTGTAAATGCGTTTGGCTTGGGAGTTTAATCGGCACCGTAGCCTTTAAAACTCCCATCTGGGTAACTTTTCGTTCACAGTGCAGCGCCACCAGAGGCAACGCCTCCACGCTCCTTTTGCGCCGACTTTCGTTGGAAACTATATGTTTCTATAAAAACCACAAAACAACACATTGCTACCGCAGGTAATGTGCATGCTGCGTTTCGTCGGATCTACAGCTTCTGTCCCATAGGGCGGGCGGATCTGTAGCGAGCGCCACCTAGCGCACGCACCACGAAGAGGCGCGAGACGCTCTCGGAAGCTTGTCAACTAACTTTGATCTAATAACGTTGAGGGAGGAGAGGGTGGAGGGTGGGGGGGGGGGGGGTTCACCGGTTTCAGGCAGTTTCACAGCTGTATAGACTATTTTGCTGTTTGCAAACATGAAGAGCCGCTTGCATTCCAAGCGATTTCAGGCCGCTCCATCTTTGCAAGCCTGTCCAGCTTGCTTATGTCACAAATGCCAGAAAGCATAAATTCTACACCACTGGTCTCAAACTTATTGGAGCGTGGGGGCCAGATAGCCCACACTGGAACGGCCGAGGGCCAGCGCTAGACGGGGGGGGGGGGGGGGGGGGGGGGGGCAGCGGCTAAAAAGAAAAGAGACTTAGTGCTCTATGCTTCTTGTAAACTCAGCTTTTTCAGTGACATCTTTAGTTTTGATTTATTTTTATGACTACTTTGGGTTCCGACCTGATGTGATGACAAGAATCAAAATGACACCGCCCCGCCAACGTCCTGGTATTTTTAATAGAACAAGGAAAGCAGGTACGCTGTCGTTCCCGCTGCTCAAGTCACTCAGGAATTAACCAAGCTCAACATGTATCTAAAAAACAATCAGTTAATTTGACAGGCTGTGCATTTTTGACGATTTTAATTAAAACACCCTGAACAAATACTTGTATTTTAATGGTGATATTTCTTTTATGGCGGGAATTCCGGGCTCGTAGCTTTATCTTTGGCAGTTTGTCTTGCTGATCGAGAGTTCGCTCAGCCGAGATGCATCCAACAAAGAGCTCGCGTTTGCAGCCTATAGTAACGAAATTGTTGTGCATTACAAAAAAGCTGGGAAGCAAAAAATAAAGCGAAACAACGGTCAATTGAACATAGATAAGTAAAAACTATGTGGATACGTTAAAACAGCCTACTTTTCGAGCGAAAATGAATCGGTGAGATGTCACTATGGCGCATGCCATTTCTAGCGCTCGAGACATGGCAACCGGGACTCGTAGCCGGTTGCTCGAAGGCCGCGTCCAAGCCAGTCGCGGGCCGCATGCGGCCCGCGGGCCGTGTGTTTGACATCCCTGTTCTACACGAACAGCCAAGTTGGAGATATAACGAGGGCCTTCAGCTCTACAATTTAACATCTTGGAGGAGGCAAGTTGGTTTACAAGAATATTCGCGAAATTTGAACAGATCTCGCTCTTCTTCGTTCTTTTGGCGTTCAGCCAGGGCATTAGTGGCAAAACGTTTCATCTATATTTGAGGCAGCGGTGTTATGTTTGGCTCTGTTCATTCTTCTGAATCGGAAGACCTCTCGGACGTCAAGGACTGAAGCATCGCCTGGTGGTGTCTGCCATGAAACGGGTCAATAGACAATTGCAATCATAATGCCCTGACTGGTGCCCCATGAGTGCAAGCACTTGCGGCGTGAACATAGCTTTGGCAAGCTAGAAACTGCACGGGCTTTTCCGCAGGAGCAGAGACATGGCGGCGGCCAGTTGCTTTGATTCCAATGTTCTATGCTCTGTTTTATACTTCATGTGCAACGCTGTCAAAGCTGCTGACGCTAGCATGATATTTGATCTCGCAGATCATTTGCCCGAGTTCTCGTGAAGACAAAACCATAGATGAAGCCACGCTCTCGCGCCGGTAGCTTTGACATCGTTGTACGCCAAGCATGAAACGGAGTACAGGTAATATTCACTGACTGCCAAAGCTGTGTGCACGGCTGCTGAGCGCGTCCTGACGGCGGGCTTCCGCGGTTCTTTTGCCACGTACATTGCGCACCATCAAGACTGCCGGTCTTAGCAGCTGGCTTTAAATGTGAGCTCGTCTTGAGCATGTACTCTAAGCATTGCCCTCTAATAATAATAACGGCCCGTGAATACCCCTTATTCGCGGTGAGAAGCTCGCTAGGGGCGCTTCTGTTTTCCTCACTATGGGCAGTTCGCGTGCTACCAACACGGTTATGCTTTAATTTTCATAGTGCATAAAAGCTTGGCATTGCGCGTGCTTGCGCCAGAAGAAAAAGTTGAAGTATCCTCACTCTGGGTTGTGAAACAAATTCCACCTGGCAGCGACACCCAAACTTCTCGCCGAGAATAATAACGTTGCGACCTGCTTCATGACGCGCGCGCCATAGCATCAGCAGTCTGCCTGGTGCTCCCGTTCCGAGCTAAAACTAAAAATAAATAAAAAAAATAGCAAAGTTTGTTTTCAAGTTAAAAAAGCGCCCGCCATTACAACCTGGACTTCGTGAGTTTTCCGCGGTAAGTTACGTGATGCGGCGTTGGTATTTGACCATTGTCGTTTGACTTTTCCTGCTAAATTTATCGGAAGAGGTCAATTAAAGAAGTTCATCAAAAAACTTATCAATTCCAAGGTACCTTTGGATCGCGAAGCAAGCACGCTAACCACCAAGCTCAAAACTCAACTGGCTCATGGTCCTGACGTACTCTCGTCCAAGTGGACGTTTTTTTGCTTGAAGTGGCAGCAAGTATCGTACTCTTCTTAGTTTCACCTTATTACCTCTGTGGCGCGAGACACATTACAAATAATCTCTGGGTGCAGTTAAAATTGAATATTGACAACAGATTCATGCTAAAAGCTTCTTTGAACGAATTTTTGTTTTGTTTTACACGTAAAGTTTGAAAGTTGAAGAACATTTCTGACGCCGTTAGCGCCATTACTCAAGCTTCACGCTGGAAAGCTGCGAATACATTGTTTTCATTTCTGTTTCTTTTTGTGTTTTCGCCAGTGCTGTATCTCCGTGACGTTTACGTCCGAACTTTTTTGATTGATGGCTCGTCTACTCTGTTGAGTCGCTGCGGTGGGTGCTCTTTTTTATTCGTGTAGCCCTCTATTATTCACACATGTCGGTGCATTCGACGTTTACTTCTCAACACCCGCTCGTTCAAGTAATGTCATAGGTGTTGTTTTGAAGAAACCCAAACAGCACGAAATTTAGTCAAGCATTGGCCAATGGTGGCGATGGTTCTTTGGCCAATGGCCAAAAACTGGCCATTCATTGGCCAGTTTTTGCTTGGCCGATGGCTGATGGCCAGTGGCCATTGGCCAATGGCCAGAGAAAGGCCAGTCATCAGCCAATGACTGGCCACTGCCTGGCAACTGGCCAAAGGACCATTTCCAGCCATTGGCCAATGATTGGCAAAATCTGTGCTGCTTGCGAAGGGCCCAACAGTAAACCCTTAACGCGTATAAATGGTCACTGACACCCCCGAAAGAATCGTTTATGTTTTACCAGGCGATCTATTATGGTGTCAGAAGACTACTCAATCAATACTTTGCTACAGCGTCATATATATATTTTAATAAAGTCAAAAAATGAAACTGCTCGAAACCGAAACCGAAACTGGACTGGAGAGAAAGGAGAAATATAGAGGAAGAGAAAGTTACCGGAAGTCATGTGGCTGTGCTCCTTTCTGTTTTGCTCTTTTAATGCGAAAGCATTAACTGTCTCATGAAGCGAGCTGACGTCATCAGTCGAAGCGCGAAAACGGCAGATAGTTTCCTTCGGTTCCATTGGCTGGCGCGCATCGACGGGGCCGCTTCGCTCGTCAGTTTCCCCGACCGCTCACCCCATGGCGCTGCGTGTCCATCAGCGCGGAGCGTCCAAGGTCACCAGGGGAACACACGCGCCGACCGGCGACGAAAAGTAAATGGAGCGGACGAGCGGCTTGCATGCTTTCGCATTCACAACTCATAAGGAATGCTTAGGTGTACCTCGATCTTTTCAACCAACGTATTTGCAGCTTTCTAAAGCCGCGAAAAATCGGTCTCATATATTTTGTCTTTTCTTTTTTGAATTGAGTGTGTGCCTTCGATGACCCACGACTTTGATTATATTTGGTGGTTGTGCCGAAACCATCACAAATGGCATGTGGCCACGGAGAAGAAAGTGAACGTGACTCAAACAAACTTGTTCTCGATCGGCGGTTTTCGGGCCGCCGATCGAGAAACCCCCGCCGATCGGGGTTCAAAGAAACCGAATTTCGAGCCGCAAATTCTGTTCTGGGTAGTTGAGGTCTCACATGTTATGTAAACGTAAAAACCTTGGCGAGCATAAATACCCTGTCAGTGTCAATATATAGCGAAATTTACATCACGTGCAGTCCATCGAAAACGCTCCCAGCTCGCTCCCCACGTCGTCTTCTTTCTTCTTTTAAGACCCTCCGAGGTTTGCGTCTGGGTCCAAACAAACCGTTGCTAGGGACGTTGCTATGGACTAATCCATGGAGACTCCACATGAGGCTAGATTTTTGCTTACAAGTAAGTAAATAATTTTTTGTAAGCAACCTAACTTCTTGATATCGAATTATGAAGATGTTCTTGTCGTCTCAGTGTCGTATCGCAACGATGAAAGCCATTTCTGAAGTCTTACACTCCGCTTTGCTTTGGTAGCAGACGGCACGGTAGTATTGCTGGCCTCTGTTGCAGTGGGCGTCTTCATTGAATTGCGTCGGTAAACGAGCGACAAAAACAAGTGCATCGAGGTAACAACGCCGTCGATGTAAGTCGTTTGTTATTATTATTATTGTGGTTGTCAGGTTATTAAAAAACTGCATGTCTATCGCGATTTCGCAGTATTTTTTTTCTTTGGTATACATCAAATTCTGTGGATGTGCTCTTTTGGTGAAGATCTCCATCGAACCCGCGATGCGAGTACAATCTGTAATAAACTCACCTTTGATTTTATCCAGTTCTTTCGCGCTTTGGGGTCTTGCGGAAATCTGAAGAAACAGCAAGAATCTTTCTCCACGCGATGGTTACAACCAGGTATACGAAGCACCCTCGCATAACGCGAGTCCGCAAACAAAATTTGGGATCTCAACCGTTCGCCTGAAGTGCTTTTCTCACGGGTGCAATGCGATCTTTTAGCAGACGATCATCTCGATCGAGGCCCTGACTTTCGATAAACCATATTTTGCATCGCACCCCACTATGAATTCTTATAAGTGTCGGAAACTCATTATATTTCAAATAAATGTTATGTCAGAATATCGTCTTTATTCACACGATTCAAACGACGGCCCCGGCTTGGCCGGCCGACGTGCGGCAGACGGCATACTTCTTGCATTCGTCGTCTGCTGCAGGCATCTTGAGGACCGGAAGTTGCAGTCGTAAATATTTCAGAAACGAGCGATTACCGGCACACTTCTGTCGAAACATATATGACATTCAAGCTTTCTATATCTGTGATTTTTAGAAGTTTAAATCCTACTCCTGATTTTTTTAACGGTCGGGTTTTCGTAGCGAAACCGAGCCACATGTATTCATCCATAACAACGACCCTAGCAACGGTTTGTTTGGACCCATGACGTCACACTTACGGAGTCACGTGGCCCCCTCGTTTGGTTACCTTTCGTGACGTCATTACCTTGTGAACAAGAAGTTCAATGGTGTTTGTAATGAGCAGGTGGAAGCCTGAAATCATAGCGCTCTCAAAGCAACAGGGCCAACACCGTCAAATTTGAAGTTCTTACATCCCTCTTATTTCCGGCGATGAGACATCCTTTGCTGACGTCATAATCAGCATTCGGCCAATTGTTGTGTGCCGACCACAGCGACGCTTTCGATCGCTCACGTCGCCAATAGGAGGTATTCACTGGCCGCCATATTTGAGGTCACTGTTTAGAGCGCATGCTCAGAACGAGCTCGCATTAATAGGCTGCCAAGACCGGCAATCTTGGTGGTGCGGAATGCACGTGGCGAAAGAACTGTGGAAGCTCGCGTTCAGCACGCGCTCCGCAGCCAAGCACACAGCTATGGCCGCCAGTGAATACTTCCTTCTTGTGTTGTACCGCAGGAAAGTCTACAAGCGCGAGCTCGATCCTTGCTCTAGGGCACATCTCGGCGGCACAAGCTCTCGTGCACCAAGGGCAGCTGCCAACGCTATGAGCTCGCGCTTCTAGCCTTCGCTGCGTGACAACATATGGTGAAACTAGGGTGCCTTCATGTGCGCTTTGCTTGGGGTGCTGACGTCTGGCCATTTTGTTTCGAACGCTTATTTTTATTTTTTGTTTTGAAGCGCATGGAAGAGCGTGTCCCTGCACGCGCTTGTGGCGCTGGCTGTGCTACGGTGACATTTTGTTTCCTGCGATTTCTTTGTATTTTGCCTGTGAGCGCGTGCTGTCGGCATCGAATACTACAAACGATGGCATCACCCTAAACGTCAGTACCTAGCAATGGTGACACCTGCAACCTGTGTATATAATTTATTCACTGGGTGCCATATTTGAGCGTGTTTCACAGCGAATCCTTTGGGAAGGTAGGGGGGGGGGGGTAGTAGTAGGCACTCCAGGTGAAACGGAGTATTGGCGACGCGAGCGATCGAAAGCGTCACTGTGGTCGGCCCACCACAATTGGCCGAATGCTGACTATGACGTCATCAAAGGATGTCTGATCAACGGGAATAAGAGGAATCTAAGAACTTCAATTTCGACGGTGTTGGCAGAGTTGCTTCGAGAGCGCTATGATTTCAGGCTTCCACGATGCCAATTACAAACACCATCGAACTTGTTGTTCACAAGGTAATGACATCACGAAAGGTAACCAAACGAGGGCACCACCGAAACATCTCATCGCTAATAGGGTTTCGCAATGGCCTTCTGTTGACATCCTCTGTAGTGCTCGATGCCGGAAGCACGCTCTCCCAACAAAAATATAAAGAAATTGCCGAAAACAAAATGTTGCCATAGCATAGTCAACGCAAAGAGCCCGTGCAGGCAGACGCTCTTTCACGTGTTTGAAAAGGAAAAAAAAACGCTCGGAACAAAATGTTTACGTATGATTACTCTAAGTAAAGCGCACATGAAGGGATCCTAGGGAATTAACCCACGAAGGGGGATTAACCAGTAAAGGGGAATTAACCCATAAAGGGGGATTCACCCATGAAGGGTTAATCCCCCTTAAAAGTGAACGTTCACTTTTACTTTCAAAAGTGAACGTTCACTTTTAAGGGGGATTAACCCGCTCGTCACTCGATTGGCGAAATTCGCTATACGAACCTGAGTTTTAGGCATGCACCAGAGAATTGATTCTTTTTGACCTTCATTATGAAGATGTAATGAAAGCCGTACGACCCTTGAATTTTCCTGTGAGATCGCTAGAGATTTTTGATAAATTTTAGAAATGCGAGAATTCTGACTGTTTCAGGCTTGTTTTGAGGTAATTTTGAAATTAAAATTACTTTCAAGCTAGAAGTGACAAAACGAATAGTATTACGTACTAGTAGTTTTTCCCAACTTAATTTTCAGACAGCAAAATTTACGCTGCAAATATGTATTACAACACACCGCCGCATATTCGTCGACACCAAACTTCATGCGACAAACAAGCGATGAGCGCCGCCGAAGCCAATACATGATGTCAAGGCGTCAGCTGCATGAGCAACTCCATCTTGCACACAAAGGACACACTTGCAAGAGCTGAAAATCCGAGTGCACTATCAACGCACAGCAACATAAGCAAATACGGTGTTCACAAAATACGCTTCAATGGTTCGAATGTGGTTCCAATTCCGGAGTCAGTCGGAAATCAGAGCCATTTCTTTTGGCTATATTGCTTGCACCCCGCGATGGACGTTGGCCCCTGCCGGTAGTGGCGGACGCCGGGTGACCAAATCCGGCTCGCCTAGATTGGCAGCGAAGAGCCCGTTGCCCGAGCCCCCATCCCTCGAGCGCCGGACCTTCATGCGCAGCTGCAAGCAACTCGTTTGTTCCGGAAACATTCTGCGCCATCTATAAGGAAAAGGCTACAAAAATATCGCTGATGAATCCCCCTTAAAGGGGTACGGAAGCGAAATTATGTGGCCGCGAGCTCTGTACCTAGCGAGAAGTGCAATGCGTATCACGCTCGTGACGTCAATGGTCCCTGCACGGCCAAGGGTACCGTTGTTGCGAGCGTTGATGCTTGGTGACGTCAACCCGTGACATTCTCGCCTAGTAGTAATAGCTGAGGAATTTATGCCCTCTGGCCTATACGTAGCTCGTTCGTAAGGTCATTCGCGGTCATGCCGGTATTTTATCTCCCACGAGCGTTCGGTTAACCGTGTTAGTTTCACAATGCAGTTCGAGGGAACCAGTAACTAGAAATAACCGTCAGTACCTAGCAATGGTGACACCTGCAACCTGTGTATATAATTTATTCACTGGGTGCCATATTTGAGCGTGTTTCACAGCGAATCCTTTGGGAAGGTAGGGGGGGAGGAGTAGTGGTATTGTTGGCTTGGCAGAGGTCCTCAGATCCCCAGATGAAGCTCCTACCTAACGTCTGCAAAGAACAGCGATCTTGATGGTGTGGAATTCACCTTGTGGAAGCACTGTTGAAGTTGACATATACAACGTAGTAAGCACGTTAGCGTTCTCCGCCAAGTCACATTCATGACTAAGTAATTCCACGAGAGAGCCATACTGCCGCGAACTGGCACTGCATCTTAGAGGCCGATGATGTGGTGGCATATTACAACGGAGCTTCACAGACCACCACCAGGCGCAATCTTGAAATCTGTTTATTCATTTTAAAATGATCGCTTTTTTTGTCGGCAGCCCAGAAACATTAATCTAGACTAGTGCTTCAGTGCTGCCGCCACAACATATACCATATCTAATCAAACAAATCAAAGAAAAAATTTTGCTCCGTACCCTGAGACTCCAGACAATTTCACAAGCCCAAAGTCGTTGCTTTGAAACGTTCTCCCGCAAACCAAGCACTCGCGCTAGAAATGCACGCCTCCAAGCCAGGAGCGGGGGCTAGCTCGTGCTTGTTGCTTTGACTGCAGTATCAGCTTCAATACTTGAAAGGATAAAACAAAAAGGACGGGAACGGAAACAGGACTTCTTTCATAAAATAAGTCCTGTTTTCATACCCGTCCTCGGTGTTTTATCCTTTCAAGTATTCGTATCTGTTCACCAGCAAGATCGTTTTCAATTAGACTAAGCTCAAGGATGAATTTACCTTGTACGTGTGACGTCACCGCTCCAAACGAGCCGTTGCTAGGGGCATTATATTGGACGAATATATGGGACTGGAGTTCACTTTGATAGAACGACCGGTCAAAAATCGGACGTGGAATTTAAACCTCTAAATAGGATAAATAAAGGAAGCCCAGATTTCACACTTTCCGCCACAAACGTTTGCCGAGAATCGGCTGTTTCTGAAATACTTGCGACGGCAACTTCCGGTCTTCGAGATGCCTCGAAATGCCTGTTGCAGATGGCGAACGCATGACGAACGCACGCGGAATGACTCAAGTACGCCGTCTGCAACAGTTTGAATCGTTTATAGAATGATACGCTTTTGATTTTTTATTTATTTGGAACATGACAGGCCTAAGAAAACTGCTCACGTATATAACGAATTGTATTTCCGTGCGATACCATAGAGTAATATAGTAAACGTAAAGAGAGGACACTAAGGCCGATTCGTGGCCCAGGTAGTGAGTTTAATACCCTCCGCTACGTGGCGCTTTTCTGTAATTTGGTTAAGATTAGAACTCTTTCTGTGAGAAGTATTCATTTTTGAAATTGTTATGGTTTAGAATTATTTAAAGTACTTAAAACGACTGAATAGTTTTAATTTAATACGTCACAAAAGTCACGTGAGGAATGGCGCCTGCCACGGCCTAAACGGCTCTGCCACGGCCTGCCGTGTGCCTGCTTGCCTGCACGCCGTCGCCTCAGCATCATTCTGCATAGCCTCCGCTCGTCCGTGCGTCGTTCGTCCGTGCCGTGCGTGCCGTCCGTTTGTGCTTTCTGCTGCAGCGTGTTCGGTCGGCTTTGCATCAAACAAGGTGACGCATGACTGCCCGCGTGCTCGCATGCTCGACGTGAGTTTGTGGAGCCGAGCGGCTTGAGCTTCTCGCGCTGTTGTTTCCGTCGGGCTGTCGGGCTGCAATCGTGTGTGCACCTTGATTTTCGATGAGATTTCTTTGAAAAGGGACTTGACTTATGACTCTGCGAACCACATTTTCCATGGATTTATAGATGACGGTGTTGAACGGTGTTTTAGATAGATCCTTGGTTGTTGTGCTCTCTGGAATTTCCAGGAGGTGGGTTCAGTCACTTGCATACGCTGTTGTGCACACTTCAACACCGTTTTCTGTTATCCGCAGTCTCCTCATTTCTCTCATTGCAAGAGCTTAAGACTGGCTTCACAGTAAAGGCTTCGGTCTGTGATCAGGGGGCTTCAAACGCAAGCAATTGGCCAACCAACTTGTTGAGTCTGTGGGTAAGCCGTGTTTTTGGAAGTTGACAACAAATATGTTTACTTTATCTTTGATGTTCCGCACCTTATCAAAACAACCAGGAACAATCTCCAAGCACACGAATTTTGCATTGGAAATGAGGTCATTGAGAAGTTCCATATTGCTAAACTTTATCGTTCTACCCATGAGACGAGGTTGCGATTGGCTCCGAAACTTACCGAGAGACATATTTTTCAAAACCCTTTCAATAACATGAAAGTAAAACGTGCCGCACAGGTAATGAGTGCCTCAGTCTGTCTTGCAATCCTATTCCTTGTTTATGCCAAGGAGCTTCCTGAGGCAGCCATGGCTACAGCCTATTTCTGCGATAGAATGAACAGCTTTCTAAATAGCTCACAATTCAAAAAGACAGGGCAGAAGTTGCGTTATGCCATTCTGAAAGGAGAATCTGAGGTATTTGATTTCCTTCCCCTGCAACTTGGATGGATTTCAGAATAGAAGTTTCAAAGAAGGATGCAGTCACAAACCATCATAGGGTGGCAAGTTACTATAAAGAGTGTCCTCATGCTCTGGGAGGAGCTTTCAAACAGCCGGGACTTTAAGTTCTTACTTACACGACGCCTGCAGCAAGACCCACTTGAGAACATTTTTGAAGCTATATGACAAATACAGGGCTGCAATACAAACCCAAAAGTGTATCAGTTTACCTCAGGACTGAAACAGATAGGGATAAAGAAACTGAAACTGTCGAACAATGGAAACGTAGAGGATGACAAGGCTGACCTCCTCAAGAGTTGCCAATATTTTTGCATCATGAAAGTTCAATTGCAGACAATTGGGAATGTCTTCCAATTGATAACTTCCCGCCACTAGAGCATATTTCTGAGCTGACATCAGACATCAGGTTTAACATAATTGATGACTCGTCCACTTGTTACGTTAGGGGCTATTTGATCAAGCATTTCCTTGAACTGACAACCCACAGCTGTGGCTGTTCTCAGCCGATGACGGAAGAGTCTGACAGCTTGGCCAGGCCTCACCAGCACTTTCTTGGGCTTAAAGCATATCACGTTCCTGGAAAAATCTTCGGGAATCTAATATACCATCCCAGGCTGCCTTTAATTTCATTCAGCAACTAGAAAATCGCTTTCTTGCGTAATAGAGAGCGTGGCGCATGTTTGAGGAGTGTGTGCTGTCTTGTATCGCACACTTCCAGGTCTGGGTAGTTTTAGCATTGCTCAGAGTGCCACAAATGTTTTTTTTGTTTTTTTAAATGTTTTGCAGAATACGCTTGTGTTGGCATGTTCGATTTCTTAACCGGAACTTGGACAAAGTTTGGTTACACTCTTCAGTTGCTGTAAAGCAACTAGACAAGTTTAACAGTTAATAGCGTATTAACAGAGGTGGTTGCCAAATCAGAAACAGAAAGTGCGTAATAATTGAGCGGTGCAGCTTGCACTCGAAACATTTGTTTCCCTTATTTCCAGCAAATGTGTATCACGGCCCTTTTACAAAAGTATTTATCCACTTTCTACTGAATTTCTATGGAAAATAGTGCATAGATGCTATAGGTATTAGAAAGGGAATGTATACACATGTGTATCAACTGTCTATAGTTTTTAGTCGCTTTTTTAAGCCATACTTTCTTTCTGATCAAATGTACAGGGTGTCACAAAAGAAAATTTACACGGTCTTTTTTAACGCAAAAATAAACTAGGCATCGCCGAACGCTCATTCTCCGCCCTAAGGTAGAAATAGAGGTCACAACTAGATGCCAAAGTTTCAGCCAGATCTGATAACTTAATCAAAAGTTATAACTAAATTTCTGAAAATCTCAATGGGAAAATGGAGCTCATTTTTGCCCGTTTTCGGTTTCTGGTGCCATAGAGCCCCATGTATTCGGAAAACTCCGTCGGCCGCCATTTTCCCATTGAAATTTTCAGAAAATCAGTTATAACTTTTGATTAAGTTATCGGATCGGGCTGAAACTTTGGCATCTGGTTGTGACCTCTAGCGCTACATTTGGGCGGAGAATGAGCGTTCGGCAATGCCTAGTTTATTTTTGCGGTAAAAAAGACCGTGTAAATTTTCTTTTGTGACACCCTGTATTTCGAGGAATGTTTAGGAATGTTGAATCTTGTCAGATTCCGAATAGAGTTCTCAGTGTTTGGTATTGGCTCGCCCGCAGTGTGTTTCAGGCTATGCCAATCCGTATGTTTTATAATAGCCGGAAATTTGGAATTCATACTCTTCGCTGTGTGCTTTGCACTCTTATTATTCTTATGACTGGTAATGATAGTGATGTCTTAGTTATTTCTGGACTTACTTCCCGAGCCCGAGTCGGCGTGAAAGCGAATGGACCCTTCAGCATGTTCCCTGTGGAAAAGTTTTGTTAACTTGGTTCCGCTAAAAATCTATTACGAAGTGTACGATATGCCGTACTCGTTCAAGTTCATTTATTTTTGTGAGTATTAGTATATGTTTCTCATAAAACATACAGAGCGTCTGAAGTAAATCATGTATATACGAATGTGGTCCAATACAATATTTTCGAACCACTTACTGTTGTTGACCCCAATATGATCCACCAATCAGGAGTCAATGTGGAGATTGTGTAACTTCAATGTTTTAAGTTTGACACCACCACCACAGTAGAAAAAACAAACAAACAAGATATACGCACCTGTTTAGTGAAGGAGAAATTTTGTTTGACACATTTTGCACGGATTATATTGTAAAAATTAAAATAAAACTGGTCAACATGAAAAATAAAAAAAAAAAAAACGAAACCGCGGCTCCGATAGCCGAAGAGCTCCCGAGAGCCTAGCGAGGAGCGACGCAAGGTGGAAAGATGAGGAGAAAGAGAAGGAGAAGGATACCGGATAACCGGAGCAGAAGCGCCCAAACCGAAACCGAAACTAACTTGACCGGAACCGGAACTGGATTATGTTTAATAACGCCCGCTAGGAGCGCTAGTTGTCCCTCGTCTATCTGGGCCGGTGGGGCCTATGGCAGTGTCCGCTCTTTACCTTGTGTATATTACTCTATGGCGATACGGGATACTGTTTGACGAAAATCATCACACGCCTGGAGATCTGCTAAAAATACAGCGAGAGAAGCGTCTGTTTAGAACACAATATAAAAGCAGCGTTGGGCCCTCTTTCTGACTTTGCAGTTAACGTGCATTGTAATGATTGAGCAATTATTTTGATTCTAGCATGAGTGGTTCGAGACCCCAAACTTCGCTTTTCAGGATCGCAATATGGGTGTGTGTTTCGTACTTTGCCTTTTAGTCATCACACTGAGAAAAAAATCCTACTGATTCTTCAGTTTGAAGTAAAATCCCAAGCACGCATGCATGAAAAGGAACGCGTCTCCGTGTCTCTAGAACATTCGAGTTTACCCTTACCCGGAGTGTAAAAGATAAGGAGGTCAGAATGACATTACCTAATAAGTCTCGCCCAGTTCACTAAGGAACAATCCTATGTGAAATGTTTAAGATGTCAAGCATGGCGGATAAGGAACCGATCTCGGCTTTTTCGACTCACAGCCAGCTGTCACGCCGACACATCGTCTCGCTGCTGCCGCTTACGGCGCTCATCCTTTCTGTTTGTTTCCAGGCGGCGCAAGTTCGCCGATTAAGTCTTTATTTTCTGCTTTACGCTCATCGATCCGTTTCCATCTGCCACAATTTATATATGGTACGGACAGTTTGTTCAATCAAGCACATCTGCACTGCAGCAACTGTGCTGTCAAAAAACCTTGAAACGTGTGCTGGCCTGCATTTGACCTTGATAACTTCACGTCGTCGTCGTACGTGATTCGGCCAATTCGGCTTCACAGTATTTTGATCTCGTCAATATTGATAAAGCGAGCTCAACGGGAAGGTGATCGCGCACCTTAAGCGTCGATGAAAGCTGTGCACGGGCACTCTTCACTTCCAAAAATCCTCCAGAAAGTTGACTCCGAGAATAGACGTTTTGTCAATCGTCACTAACCTCATTCAACGCGGTCGCGTACACCCTCAAAAAGAGCCACTGCACCCGCGAAGCCATTGTGTCGTCTGCTAGCATGGCAGGACCGGTTGTGAAAGTTTATTACGGGCTTTTGTCATCGCATTATGGTACTAAGACGATAGAAAAAGTCTTCATGATTAGGTATTGAGAAGACACAATGCTCACAGAAAATTATATATTTTCTTATCACACGATTTCTAACCTCAAGCCCAGTCTCTATGCATTTGTCCAATACAAAGGCCCTAGCAACGGTTTGTTTGGAGCGGAGCGCCATGTTGGGACGTCATCCCTTATGGAGTCAATTGAGTTTAGCGCAAACTACCTCCGAGCACTTGGAGCGAAAGCTCGCGTTGCGGAGTCCAGGGATCCTGGTTTCAAACCCCATCCCTTCCAGTTTCAATCTGGATGAGCATCGTGGTGGCATGCGATCGTGCATCACTATCGCGTGATGACTATGTTCACACTAGGGACGCAACGCCCCGATCTTTCGTAACACACGCGAACGTAAGCGCATGAAGCGGAACGATTTCGTTGAGACTACAAGCAATCCTGGTCTTAACGAACTCGTACCTCTTGTTGCGCTTAGCTTTGCATGTGTTATGAAAAATCGGGCGTTGCGTCCGTAGTGTGGACATAGCATTATGCACGTTAAAGACCCCATGGCTATCAGTTGTACTACAATGGCTGAATTTCTCATCTGCAGTGGGTAACAATGTTGCCATGTTCAAACAGATTAAACAGATTAACTTCCCGCTCTTTAAAATATTAACGATTAATTACTTTTGGATGTTTGTCACTGGGTATAAACGCTGTACATGTCTAATTATGATAGATCCTTTGAAGATCTATACAGACTCGAATTATCTCATATTTACCTCGAATACATTCCGTAATGACACCAGTTTTCCAAAACATTTTGGCGCGTTGTGTTCGTGCACTAATACCACATCACCTACTTTAAGGTTATGATTGCTCTAAACTTTCCTGGAGTGAAAAATGCGGAGTGTAAGTAGATATTCTTACTGTCATCGTTCACACTAGTGTTCTACGACACGTTGTCTATGAAGCCAGAGATTTATCAGTTCTGTTTGGTTCTTTTTCGCGTTTTCAGAAGATAGTTGTGTAGACAAGAGTCGACAGCCTAGCAAAAATACGACAGGGGATAATACGCCTGGCTCGTCAGGATTAAAATAAATGAAAGTGATTCATCTTGAATTAAAACTGCTTCAATTTCAGCAAGAAAATTGCTCAGCTGTTGCAAGTCAAAACACCCCTCTCCCAATGACTTTAGAAGATACATCTTCACAATCCTAATCAGCCTCTTCCAAAATGGCATTGGGTACAGGATCTTGTGGCCTTCACAAGATCCCGTACTAAGGCGCTCTTTCTGGAATAAATCTTCAAGTTACAGTGTGACTCGCACAGCAGTCTTTCATTTCTCCTTTCTCAAAATATGGTGAATGTCAGCTTGTTCTCTTTACATTTTTTTTTGTAGCAGTGAATTATTTGGCACGGATCATGAATTATCATGGAGTTTCACGCCTGGCACGGGATCTTGTGAAGGCCACAAGGAAATGGTCAGCACTCAGGTCTAGAAAAAGTTCTAGGAGAATAACCCTTAAGTACCTTGATAATGTACTTTATAGCAGAGTTAACGAGTTCAAATACTTCGTTGTTTTTTCACGCCCAATCTTAGAAGTGACGGACATGTTGACTTTATTCCCTCCCGAGACCTTAAGAAGTTGGGATATATCGAGAGGACTATATAAATGGGAAGGCAAACTAACTGTTTACAGAAGCCTTGTTATGCCCATATATATATGGGACAACTATTTTTTTTTATGTAAATCTACTTGAACCTATCCAGGCTAAGGTTGTGAGATTTATTTTTAATAGATATGACCGCAATTTCTTTTCTTCATTCGTTTTGTCATCTCTTAGGACTAAAATCACTGCGTTGGAGGAGAACGATAGATCGACTCAAAATGTTCCATAAAATTGTCAATGAAGACTGCGGCATCAAGCGAACTAAACACATTTCATTTTCTACTAGTACGCGCACCAGACGATCTCATTCATTAAATGTTCTGTCATTTCAGGTCTCATAGAAATCGTTTTAAAAATTCGTTTTTCCCGAAATTATTTACGAATGGAATGAGATTGACAGACAGATACGTCTAATATTCAGTGTTGATTTCATTAGCGCGAATTAGCAATCTTTCTTTTTCTTAACGCATGTCGTTTTGGTGAATAATTTCCAAGGGCATCTTGTTTTTTAATGTTGTTTTCTTCATGTATCTGTAATTTCCCCTCCTGCAATTACTTCATATGAGCTCCCAGTATATATAAATAAATAAATGAAAAATAAATAAAGACCGCGCACGTAAACAACACGAAGTACGTTTTCACTGCTGTGCAGTAGTTGTTTTTGTTGTTTATTTTCAAAAATAGGGTTAGCATAGTCTGATCCCGGACATTTGAAAGGGCGAGAGGTCTGCACTCGGTCACTTGGAAGAGGAGTCATCGGTGCACTTGCAGCTTTTAGGCCGAAACGAACGCAAGGCCCATAATTTCCAATAGGCCTGCTTAACATCCTGCTGTGCCCGCTGTGCCCAAAACCTAGTTAGAAGTTCAGTTATAGTGTCACCTACACCTCCCTGGAGTACCATTTGAATAGAGTGTAAAATGCTAGTAACATAAGATAGGGTGTTTTTCCACTGCAGCTTAACGCAGCACCCTCAAAAGCGACTCCTGTATTCGACTTACTCCTTCATTGTCGATGAAGGAATAATAGGTATCGCATAGGCGATGTCTTGTTCAAAGCTTTCTCCATTCACGAGCCGTGAGATTTTATCATAGAACACATTCCTTTGTGCATGTCTAAGCCAGACATTTTCGCCGTCATACAGCTCCTTGGTCGCAACCCTTCGTGAAATTATTTCAGACAATCATAAAGACTCCTATCAGCATTTTAACGACACTTTCAACTTCATATCTTCTCACGTTCTATCGACAATTTTGAATTGATTGTGACCTGGAAGTTAAAACCAAAAGGATCTCTTGACTCGAGACCTCTCCACAAAACAGCTCTCAGATAACTGGTGATGGAAGGCCCTGAACGGCTATCACGCACACACGACTCCTGGCCCTGGAAAGATTTCACCGTTGACCTTATAGATGTAGAGATATCCTAGTCATATCTGAGCTGAAGCTCGATTTTCCAGTTCTTGAGGTCGACGAGCCCGAAGATGGTCGACGAGCCCGTTTTCAGTTTTAGCAAGTACAGCACTTGGTCGAAAACCAAGAGCGACAGCATGGATAAAACGGTTTGCTGACAACTGCTGTGCACCAAAGAATCGCCATGAAGGTGACCTTCCCTTACTGAAATATTTATCCACTGTTTACAAAATTTTACATAAAATAGCTCATATATGCAATCGATATTACAAGGAAATTTATCAACATTTCTATACATTGTCTACAGCTTTATGGTCGTTGTTTAGAGATTAGATAGAAAATAGGTAGAAGGTAGAGATTATAACAACATTTATATCTGATTTTCAAAAACAATCGGCCATTTATTTTGCAAAAACAAAATTCTCAACATTAATGTTAGGCTCGCTACAATACATCCATGGAAATATGCCCTCGCCACTTGTCTTGTGCATATACGTAGATATCACAAATACACGCGCCACGGAGCACTCATACACCGCGTATATACCCAACACTCGAAAGGCAATCATTTGCACAAGCACCACCCCAAAAGTTAAAAATTTATCACAAATATGTTGAATTTTTTGTCGCCAAAATTATAAAAAATGTGGTTTCTAAGGGTTGCTAAACTGTATCTCCAGCTATGAAGCATTGCAAGAAATAATTATTTTATCCAATCAAAAAAGCAGCCTCCGCTAGCAGGTTCGAACTGCCTGTGATGCCGCTTGTACGCACTCCATCTTATTATTCTATCAAGCATTGTTTATAAAAATTAAGAAAATAAATATAAAGACAGAAAGCCTATTGAGTCGTGGCACTAGAAAATATCTAGCATTTATATCGGGGTCTTGCTGTCCAGTGGGACGCATTGGTCAATGTTTGTGTTTCGGTTACTCAGTAGGAAAGAAACTGTTTCCACTTGGCAGCACGACCGCAAATCCAGCGGAACGTGACGGTTGAGTCAATCCGGAGGTAGTCATTAGCGTGCCAGCGTTTAGTCGCAAGCGTCTCTCTCTCGTGAACTTCAGTGGGCTTGCTCTAGAAACTGCACCTACTAGCTCCAAGCGAGAGAAAGCGAGGCGTTTGCAATTTGCAATTTGCAATTTGCAAGCAAATTGCAAGCAAGCAAGCAATTTGCAAGCAAATTTGCAATTTGCAATTTGCAATCTGCAATTTGCAAGCAAAATCTAAATGCTAGCATCGCCGCTTGCATCCTCGATATTGAGGTAGGCCACTGTCCCATGGGCACTCATACTGGCATCATGAAATCTGTGAGTTTGGTAAAGTACAGAAATTATTCAAAACATTTTTCAACTCACACCCATCGTTGCACCATGCGTTTTGTAGCTCTTCAGGCATGTCTTCTTCTCAGTCGGTTCCTTATACTCAGAGTCTCGGGAAGAAGATTTTAGTCCTCATGAGGAACGGGGATAACCATTCTATAGAGTCGATAGTTCGCGCTGTAGTTTGAAGCGATCTCTTAGTCGGGTCCTTGCCTTCGAAAAATTGCAGCAAAGGCTCAACGTTGAGGTGAAGTTCGTCGATGTCGGTATTCCACAAGATACCGAGGACCTTCGAAAGTGCTGACCTCCAAGACCGTGTGGCATCTTGTTCGACGTGTCCTGGAAGTGCATCGTCATTAATGGTCTATTCTGAAGATTCATGCCGCTCCACTGAGGATAAAAGGTTCCCGTTTCGACCCATTCCCATTTCAAACTTCCCGTTCGTACCTTCACGTTTATACCCGGTTTTATACCCGGACTCAAAGCAACCTTCTCGTTTATTTTTTCCCATTTTTCCCTATCCCGAAACAACCTTTCCGCTTCGACAATTGCTCGCTATCAGTCTGGTCGGTTCAAGTGTCCAGCGTCGGATCCATATCACATGAGCGAATGACAGTTTAGCGAACAGCGCCGTTTGAGCTGATCAATGCATTAGCGAATAACCAGAGCACGTGCTAAGCCCCCCCCCCCCCCCCCCCCCCCGGTGCGCTCACGCCACTTCGCTGCGGCAGTCTGCGGCGGCTCATTACCAAAATGTTAACCCACTTGGCCCTACCGTAAACGCCGCATCGCGGCGGCCGACTATTCGCTAAAGTATCTTTCGATGAAAGGTCGGCATTCGCTAAAACGTCATTCGACCAACTGAGTGCCACCCGTCCAGGGTTTTTACTATTTGGTGACCTCATTTCGCCCTCTTCCGAAACAGCTGAACGAGGCAATGTCCACTCACACAGGGGCGTTTGCTTATGTTTTTCTACGTTGCGTTATAACTAGGTCTGGGCACTTGATCTAATAACCTACCGAAAACTCAATTAATGATTTAAGCGCGATTAAATTTTTAACAAGTCAAACCGTTAAATTTTGACAAACGAAAAAGTAAAAATTTCACTCTTTCACAATGCAGACGTGTACGGGTACACCTGTTTGAAGGCAAACTTTAGGTGAAAATTTGACCTAAAGTAAACTGTAGGGGCGAGATGTGGGACTCGAAAGAACTGTAGAAGGTTATATGTGCCCCCAGCAACTTCAACGCCATGCGATTGTCCGTTTAGCGCAGACAGCTGAGCCCATAGACCTATCACTAAATTACCCAAGTATCAAGGAGAATGCAGGGAATAGTGTTCCACGCATCGCACGTGCTCGCGTCTGCAGCAGTAACTGGCCTAAAAAGAAGCCTAAAACAAATGGCATTTTGCACGCGCAATCATTAGCTCTTTATTTTGGTTATTCACTCCGCATCATTTATACGGGGAAGGCGTGCGCGTGTGGCTCGTGAAACACCAATCCCTGCATTCTCCTTGATGCTTGGGTAATATAGCAATAGGTATATTGATTAATTGTTCGATTAAAATTGACGCCCAGTCCTAGTTATAACTTAGTCCGCAGGACATCTGTGCTTCATATGTCGCATGCAAATCTACTCTTTGAATTGGATCCCATGCCTCATTCGAACCACGAATGCCCCGTAGACTTTGAACTTAGTGTACAACGCTGGCAAAGCTGCTTGCGCGAGCATGGGGTTTGATCTCGCAGATCTTTTGCACGTGTTCTCCCGCAAACGAAACTATACTTCGTCTCACCTTAGCATGGACTAACTGCGAAGGCTGTGCAAGCGCGAGCGGCCAGCCTTGACTGCCTTGACTGGAGCACTCGCTGCACCAGCGCCCGTGCAGCCGCCGAGGCTTCATTCGAAGCAACTATAGCTCGCGCTTTTAGCATGCGCGGCTAACAATAGTCCATGCTAAGGTGAGACAAAGTATAGGGAGTATTCACTGGCGGCCATAGCTGTGTGCTCGGCTGCGGAGCGCGTGCTGACGGCGAGCTTCCACAGTTCTTTCGCCACGTGCATTCCGCACCACCAAGATTGCCGGTCTTGGCAGCCTATTAATGCGAGCTCGTTCTGAGCATGCGCTCTAAACAGTAACCTCAAATATGGCGGCCAGTGAATACCTCCTATATAAATGAAGCCACGAGCCCACGCCAGTAACGGAGTATACATCTTTCCATAAAAGCGTACGAGAGCGCGTTCATTGCTGTGTTTGTGTGTTATGCACGCGCACTTTCTGGCTGGCTGCAACTGCGATCGAGCGCTGGCTGGACTGTGATTTAGCATGCGTAGACTGTGCTTTTTGTAAACAGTGGAAACGTGCACAAATGGCGAGAGACGAACTGTCGTTGTAAAGTCCCTCGATAAAATTCACGCTTACAAGTACCGCCAACCATTGTGGTGGAAACGCGTAAGACACGTGTCAACGACAGGATGCTGATCCGCCGTCATTCACTTCCAAGGGCCGCTCATTTCAGTTCTGCGCCGCCATTTGCTTCCAAGGGCCGCTCGAGACACAGGTCTCGTGCACTGGCGCATTTGACGCTACTTGCAGACAAACGGCAACACATCGAGGGGCTTTATGTCCCTGGCGTGGTCTCTGGCCACCTCGGCATTCACTGCCGAGACATGTGGTTGGCGCGGAGTGGCGACCGGCTAATACGAGAAATTTTTGAAGCTGTAAAAGTCGGTTGATTAGGTGTTTCTATCTGTCAAATTTCTCAATTATCGTGAAGACAGCGTGCATATACCTTCATGTGGTCTACGGTTTGTTGTCATTTGAAAAGAGAAGACGGTCTAGGGTGTTTTGCCTTTTGAACGTGAACGTGCAGACGGCCATAGGAACGTGAAGACACACTGAACTTTGGGTGATCTGGACCGCTTGGCGGTTCTCCCGTGTACATGTTGTAAAAATAAAAATAAATATTACGACAACAAGACATGCGTTAAAGTTATTTCTGCTGATTCGGTGTGTGATACGCGGGAGGCAGCACCCGCCACCTTCTCCCCATTGGCTGCGCCGTCACGTGCCCAATGACGCACGTGCTTGGCCACACCTTCAGTCAGCCAGATGGTTGTGACGGGACGTGTGCAGTGACGCACGCACTAGGCACACCTTAGTGAGCCAGGACCGTGGAGCCGCCGTGGCGTCGGCAATAAAGAAAAAAAAAAGCCGCCGTGGCGTCGGGGAAGCGTGCCCGTCTCGCAGCCCGGAGGCCCGGGTTCGATTCCCATCCAGAACGAAATGTAAGAGTTTCTCTCTAAAGCACCATTCATTTTCTTAGTTTATAGGAACCTTCGTGAAAAATGTGACGTCCATCCGGGCCTTTCTAACGTGTTTTTAATCTTTGCGCCCTCGGCAATTTTTGGTACCATCTCTCGGTCATGCCGCCGACGACGACAACGGATTTTCGCGTTATGGGGCAAATAATCTTTTCGCATTAAAAAGTCTTCTGACCAGGCCATCAGTCCCTTTTTACAGCATTCAACTGTGTACAGGACCAGTGTCAGCATAAAAAGCAATTATACATAAAATAATTAAATTGACATTAGCTAAGCATCGTAGTCACAATAATTAATAATCAACGTCTATCAAAAGTTTGAAATAGAAATCATTCACATCACCATCACTGAGATCAATTTCATTACCATAAAATGTCAGTGTTACTGTAAAATTCCCCACTTCTGTTGCATTCAAATAGACTATATATATATATATATATATATATATATATATATATATATATATATATATAGATATATATATATGTATATATATATATATATATATATATATAACATCTTGGGGCTAAGTAGGCTGTAGGCGTATTTTTATAGAAGTAGAAGTCACCGAGGGTCAAACAAACTTGGAAGGTTTAATTTAACATGTATAAGTTATACAGAAACCGCGACGTTTCGAAGGGGGACCCTTCTTCCTCAAGCGGGGAAGCACGCAATTTGAGGCTTCGGGAATATTTCGCCGACAGACCACAAGCCACAGGAGATTTGATCATGCCAGGCTGCTCCGGCGGCTGGACACCAGGCAAGGGGCGGGACAGATGCCTGGATCTATACATTGACGCTGTTCAGCGAGAAATTATGCAGCAATTCAGGCAAAAGAGACCAGGCAGGCAAAACCTCAACTTGCATGAGAGGAATGCCCTTAAATCACTCAGCTTAAGGACGGACATCGTTATAAAGCCCGCCGATAAAGGTGGAGCAATCGTTATAATGAACTCGGACGATTATTTGGCAGAGGGCCTCCGCCAACTAAACGACTCAAAATTTTACAAACATCTTACATGCGACCCTACTTCGCATCATACAACCATTGAAACTGAGGCACTTTCGACATTGGTCAGACAAAACAAGATCACATCGAAAGTTCGTGCAGGCCTAAAACAAACGCAGCCCACCACCGGCCGTTTTTATATGTACCGAAAATTCATAAAACTGGAAACCCGGGTCGCCCTATTATTTCTGGAAATGGAACATTAACTGAACCACTTTCGAGCTATGTGGACAATTTGATAAAACACATTCCACCCACATTCTCCTCTTACATAAAAGACACAGGTCACTTTCTGAGGGAGGTTGCGCGGGTCACTATTCCGGACGGGTCGTTTCTGGTTACGTTGGATGTTTCGTCCCTCTATACGAACATACCCCACGATGATGGCGTGGCGACACTTTTGAGCGCGTACGCGAGCAACGGGCGGGTGGACACACCCGAAGTAGACGTTGTCGCAACACTGACCAGGTTGGTTCTAGAGTTGAACAGTTTTGAATTCAATAACAGCCATTACATCCAAATCAGCGGCACAGCTATGGGTACAAAAATGGCCCCGAGCTACGCAAACATTTTTATGGGCGCCCTTGAATCACAGTTTCTTGAAGCGTCTCCCCTCAAACCCATATTTTACAAAAGGTTTATCGTTGACATTTTTCTGATTTGGACCCATACCAAAGATCAACTGCTCATTTTTATTGAACGCTTTAACCGAGTACATCCGAACATCAAATTCACGCATGAATACTCTCGCACGTCAATAAACTTCTTGGATGTAACCTTGAGCGTGGAGGGGAACAAGCTACAAACAAGGCTTTATCGAAAACCTACCGATTCTCAAAAATACTTGCATTATCACAGCTCTCATCCGCGTCATTGTAAAAACAGCATTCCGTACAGTCAGGCCCACAGGTTTCGACGCATCTGTTCAGAAAAACAATAATTTGAACGAAATGTCGCCGATCTCCGAGGGGTGCTCTTGTAGCAGAGGTATCCGGCTGGCGTGATTGAGGACGCCATTGATAAGGCCAGAGCACTCGACCGCGAAGATATTTTGACCGATCACGGCAAGGTAACTAGTGACCATCGGCAGACCAACCTGGTCATGACATATAACAATAACGCTCCCAACGTCAACAAAGTCCTTAGCAAACATTTCAACATAATTGAACAGAGTCAACGATTGAAACAAATGATCCCATCACCTCCCCGCGTAGTATACCGACGTTCAAAAAATTTGAGAGACACCCTCGTACATTCGCGCACAGCGCGCGCCCAGTCTTCGGGGTGCAGCCCATGTGGGAAACCTCAGTGCAAAGTGCGCCCCCACATGGTGACGACTGATACTGCCAGGAGTACGAAATCAAACTTTAGCATGAAAATCTACGGAGATCTCCGGTGCTGCACTCCGAATGTCGTCTACCTTCTCGAGTGTCAGGTGTGTAAGATGCAGTACGTAGGACAAACCATGAGAGCATTCAATGAAAGGTTTAATAATCCCAGATCCCACTCCACCAAAGTGCCCAGCCTTCCACTTTCCAAACATCTAACACTACCAAACCACTCATTCGATAAACTTTCTGTTACGCTGCTTCAATCTGGCTTTAAATCAAATCTAGAACGCGAACTGAAAGAAGCCCACCTGATCTATAAGTTTGATGCTGTAAAATGTGGAATTAACGAAAGTCCTGGGATACCCAGTTGTGTTCAGCTGTTGTGAATGTGTTGTGCGAAGATTTATTTGACACTGCGATTGATTTTTGGTCGTCTTCCGAGTGTACTAGTGGCGCCCTATTGTCGCGGATGGTGTCTCTTTTTGGTCCTCCTGCTTTACATACTCTCTTAAAATTTCATGCCCGTCAATCATCGTACTCCGCGACTGCCGTGTACAATGCACCGGGTGATCGTGGGCGCCCTTGACGAGACTTAACTGGAGGGGACCACGACGGGGCGACCGCTGTCCGGAGTTGGCCCGCGGCGGGCAATTACGGGTGTGCCCGGTTCGGACGGCACGCCTTTGTGCCCTGCGTGCCATACAGGGTCGTGTATGTGTGGTTGGGCGGAGGGCTTATCGCCGGTCACAGAGAGTTAGGATCGTGTGCCTTGGGCGAGCTCGCAGATGAGGCCGCCACTGGTCTCGTCCATGTTTTGCGTTTGCTGTTTGAATTTTTATTGTTATTTTTATTTTTATCTTTTTATCTTTGTATTCTATGTTTTTTGCCTTTTTTGTTTCTCTTGCTTCTGCGGTATTTCGCTCGACATTTGAGGTCTCACTTTTCAAGTCCCGCTTGAGGAAAAGGGTCCCCCTTCGAAACGACGCGGTTTCTGTATAACTTATACATGTTAAATTAAACCTTCCAAGTTTGTTTGACCCTCGGTGGCTTCTACGTATATATATATATATATATATATATATATATATATAAGACGTTGGTATATTTTTACAACATCAAATTATCAACTACTTTAATTATTAATGAAAGAAAATATCAAAAGCACTATAAAGCAGATTTTGAAATCTGCCACCCACTCGACTAACAATTTTTAAGTTTAGGTCACTGGGACTAAAAAAATACAATTTTACTCTTTTCTTGAACATGCAGATTCTTCGACCTCGGCGTACTATTTCAAAATATTTGGGGTGGTTATTTATAAGGTCAGAAACTGATAATCAAGTTGAATCAAACTATCATCAAAATGATGAGTTATATAGAGCGTCCCTCTGAACACCTGTCTTGAAAACGAGTCTGCTATTGCTGGTTTTATCATAGATCAAAATGCAGTCAAAGACTAAGGTACACAAACACAAACACGCATACTAAAAGCGCAAGGCCATGGTCCATTGTTTGCGCTTGATTGCTTTGACCGGGGACAAAAAACGCACTATAAGACGTTGAGCTCCGTGACATGGTGTTTCTTGTCTCTTTTTGACTGGCCTCATTCACTGTTATGCCAGCTGCGCTCCGACTTACAGCGAAAATGAATTTAAACGTTTATGTCGTGCAAAACCTCTTCCATTCACGAAATGCTGACAAGGCATGTCTTATATATGTTCTTTATCGTTTGATAGCATTCTTCATTGATTGAATGACTATGTTTTTAGTGCTTTAATAGTTAAAACGATAGCTACTGATTTGTTAGCCTCTAACCAAATCGCTTTGCCAACCCTGCAGCGTGGAACAAAGCCAGGATCAAAAAACAAATTTTGCCCAGCTAGGCACTCTCAATCGGTCGATGAG
>JABSTQ010005904.1:0-32327 GCA_013358835.2 Ixodes persulcatus | reverse complement strand
GGGGATCTCCCTATTGAAATTCTCATTTGTATGAGAAATTTCTCGTGTCCAATAAACACATATGAATCATACAAGATTTATAAGATGATGATTAGGAGTTTATTGGCGCAGCAGCAACGAGGGCCATAATGCGCCAAACTTTACGTATTTAAAGCACACTATAACGAAAGTTTACTTTGAGGTTACATATTTAGAAATGGTGTAAATATCCAGTTTGTTTTAAAAAGTCTAAGACACGGCTGAAAGGAATTAAAGGTTTATCGCCAAGCAGAAACGAGGGATGAAATGGAAGATGATCCCTAAAAAGTTCGAGAAAACATGATTGACGGAGTGGTTGATGGGACGAACACTGCCACAAAATGTGCAGCACGGTCAGAAGCTCTCCACAATGTTCACATAGTGCAACATCTTCCCCACGAAGCAGATACTGATGTGTCACATGGGAGTGACCTATTCTTAGACGGCACAGAAGAACTTCCACACGACGTTCCCTGTTATAAGAGCTCTCCCAAACACCCAGAACGGGCTTGATAATGTGAAGTTTGTTGTTGCTCTCTGTATCCCATTCTAGCTGCCATTTGAGAAAAATAGATTTCTTCAGAAGCGGTTTCAAATCTTGGTAGGGTAAGCAATTGAATGTTATTGATGAGCCTCGGGCAGACACGGCCAATTTATCCGCCTCTTCATTGCCCAAAATCCCAACGTGGCTTGGCACCCAGCAGAACTTAATGTCCCGACCGCGTCGCCGGGCGCTGTTGATCTTACCATGTAGATGTTGTGCAAGGAGGTTCTTTGTGGGCATCAGGGAGGATACAGCTAGTAAGGCACTTTGCGAGTCGACAAAAATTACAGCTTTCATTATACTATTGTCGAGTATATGTTCAACCGCTAGTAAAATAGCATAAAGCTCTGCGGTGAAAATGCTTGCCCTACAGTCAACTTGTGTGACTTTGCTGTAGGAGGCGGAATAAACAGCACACCCTACAAAAGATGACGATTTGGACCCATCTGTATAAAACTCCAGGTAGTCTGCATATTTTTGTTGCAAGGAGAGGAACTCCTGCCGGAGGATTTGTGGTGAAATGACCCTCTTACTGTATTTTGCGAGTGACCAGTCACAGAAAATCGGCAGAGCATCCCAAGGAGCAACCCTATGAGTGTTTTTAAGCAAGGGAATCTCATGGAGGGGGATATTAAGGGATTGACAAGTACTTTGCAAACGGAGGCTTAATGGTCTAACAATGCTCGGCTTGTTTTCGAAAAGCTGTGCACTTCTGCAAGTATGAACGGCACTGTAGGAGGGATGTTTTGGATTTGAAAATACTTTGTAAGCATACGAGACGCTGAGGTACTGCCTCCGTTTCTCGAGGGACATTTGATGAGTATCAGCATACAAACTTTTCACTGGAGATGTGCGAAATGCACCTGTAGAAAGTCGCAGTCCAAGGTGGTGTATTGGGTCAAGCATCTTAAGAGCAGATGGCCGTGCTGACCCATATACTACTGCACCATAATCGAGGCGGGATCGAACTAAAGAGTTATACAATCGTAGGAGACATCGCCTATCAGAACCCCACGACATATGCGACAGCACCTTTAGGATGTTTGATGACATCAAGCATTTCCGTTTTAAAGTTTTCAGATGGGGCACAAAGGTAAGTTTCTTGTCAAAAATCACACCCAAAAATTTGTGTTCTTGCTGGACTGATATTTCAATGCTATTAAGGTGCAAGGAAGGATCAAGAGACAATCCCCGGCGCAATGAAAAAGGAACGCAGACTGTTTTTTCAGGAGAAAATTTGAAGCCATTTTCGTCTGCCCACTTGCACATTCTATTGATTGTAAGTTGCAACTGTCGTTCACAACTGGAGAGGTTACAGGAAGACACAGAGATTTGCACATCATCCACATATAGAGAGTAAGTTACTGATGAGGGCATAAGCTTAGCTAGACTGTTAATCTTAACAGCAAAGAGGGTAACGCTAAGCACTCCTCCTTGAGGAACACCATTTTCTTGAGAAAAAACATCGGACAGTGTGGAGCCCAATCGGACTTGAAAAGTTCTTTCGCTGAGAAAGCTCTGTATGCACTGAAGCATGCGGCCCCGTACACCACAGTTGTACAAGTCACGAAGTATTCCGTACCTCCATGTGGTGTCATATGCTTTGTGTAAATCAAAAAACACTGAGACACAGTGCTGCCGGTGTACAAATGCCTCACGTATAGCGGTCTCTAGGCGAACCAAATGATCTGTGGTCGCTCGTCCCTCCCGAAAGCCGCACTGGTTTACATCAAAAAAATTCTCAGTCTCTAAGAAATGGACAAGACGACGATTCACAAGCCGTTCATAAGTCTTCCCCAAGCAACTTGTGAGTGCGATGGGACGATAGCTCGTAGGAATTGAAGGGTCTTTCCCTGGTTTCAAAAAAGGGATTATGTGGGCATGTTTCCAGCAACGAGGAAAGGCAGCGGCTTGCCATAGATGATTAAAAAAAGTTAACAGACCGTTCATAGATTCAGGGGACAGTTTCCTCAACATTTCATAGTGGAGTCTGTCTGGCCCTGGTGCAGACTGCTTCTTTGCACCAAGAGCGACCTTGAGTTCACACATTGTGAATGGTCTATTGTAAAAATATGAACCACCCTCCAACATTGAGATGGGCTGCTTTTCAACGGTCGACTGGAACTTCTTGAATTTTTCACTAAAATTAGAGGAGCTACTAATAAGCTGGAAATGCTCCCCGAGAATATTTGCATGATCTTGCAGCGATGCAGAGGGGGACGAAAACAGAGGAGTTCGGAAAGATTGGTAATCTCCTCGGACTTTCCGCAGGCGATCCCACACTTCTTTAGCTGGCACAAAGCTATTTAGAGAAGATATATATTTTTTCCATGATGTCCTCTTCGCCTGTTTCCGTGTCCAACGTGCCTTGGCCCTACATTTTTTAAATTCAATCAGGTTAAAAGCAGTGGGATAACGGCGAAATATACCCCATGCCTGGTTCTGTTTCCTGCGAGTGACTGTGCAGTCCTCATTCCACCAGGGTTTGCATCTCCGGGGTAGGACGCCGGATGTTTGCGGAATAGAAGATGCAGCAGCATTAATTAGACATTCAGTGACAAACGCTGTCGCCTCCTCGGGGGACATACTACGAAAGAGCGATGGATCCAGAACGGCATTTAAACCAAAAAGAGCCCAGTCAGCCTTCTCTAACTTCCACTTTGGAAGCCGGGTCGAAAGCGAAGGAAGGGGTATTGAGGTTTCTAAAATTATGGGGAAATGATCACTGCCAAATGGATTATCTAAAACCTTCCATGAAAAGCACGGAAGTAAAGCTGGTGATGATATGGAAAGGTCTATTGATGTAAAGGTGTTATGAGCAGCACTAAAAAACGTTGGCTCCTTTTTATTCAGAAGACAGAGCCCAGAGGATAATAAAAGTCGTTCTACAACTCCACCACGAGAATCCTGACGAAAACTACCCCACAAAGGGTGGTGGGCGTTGAAATCACCTAGAATTAAAAAAGGCTTAGGCAGCTGATCTATGAGTCCTTGTAGCTCGTGGAGCTGCAGTGGGACGTTGGGTGGCAGGTAGAGAGAGACGAGGGTGATGAGTCGGTCAAGGAGAACGCGAACTGCTACTGCTTCGAGTGGTGTTTGTAGAGGAACCTGAGCACACACAACCCCGCTCTGCACTACTACTGCGACACCACCAGAAGGGTTAGGAGAAAGGCGGTCCTTCCTAAAAACCTGGTGACGGCGTAAGACCTGCGTGTGTTTGTCATTCAGATAGGTTTCCTGTAAACAGATTGCCACAGGACGAAGCTCATCAAGAAAAAAATTAACGTCATCAATATTATGAAGAAGGCCGCGACAGTTCCACTGCATAATACCTAATTGTTTACTCATAGCAGTGCTAAAATTAAAACAAACTTTAACTTATAAACTGCAAAACTGGATAAAAACAGGTTACTAAGGTTTAAAATCAATTTTTATGCGCGGGGCATTTTTCTTTTTCGCGCAATCATTCTGCTTCCCACTAGAGGTAGTGGGAGCAGCAACGGAGGACTCCGATCCCGAGAGGATAGCCTCATCGTCGGATCTGAGCCCACACTCTTCCATGGGCTCTTCCGGTGCTGCCGTCAGTTGACCCTTAGGAGCCAACTGCTTCGACATCTCACCGGGCTTCCTCGGGGTAGTGGTTCGGGGTGGCTGGCCCCGACCCCGGGGGAGCACAGAGGCAGGGGGGGCCATCCCCTGCTCTGGGGTGGATGCTGGCGGGCCAGCACCCTCCCTGGACTTGGGACACGGTGCCGTTGGCACCGTTCCCGCGGGTTTGGGTGGGGACTTGGACGGGACCCGCAGATCGTCCGGAGACGTCTGTGTTCCCGCCGATGCCATTACTGGCCGTGCAGGTCCCCTACGCACGACCTCGGCATATCCGCCTTTTGCCAAGAAAGAAAAACGTTTTTTGGCCTCATGGTAGGAATATTTTCCTTTGCCTTTAGAGTGAGAATTTCTTTCTCTTGCTTCCACAATGGACAAGAGCGAGAGTATGCCGGGTGAGGACCGTCACAGTTGGCACATTTCGGACTGTTATCGCAGGTGTCAGCAGCATGCTCTCTGCTGGAGCACTTGGCGCAAGTGTCGACTCCCCGACAGCTCCGTGACCCATGGCCAAACCGTTGGCACTTGAAGCACCTCTGAGGGTTCGGCACATAGGGCCGTACACGGCACTGTAAATAGCCTGCCTTCAGAGTTTCAGGTAGTGTGGTCGAGTCAAAGGTCAGGATAACGTGTTTGGTTTTCCTTTCAACACCATCTCGGCGGATGGTGATGCGGCGCGCAGCTACAACCCCTTGACCGGAAAGGCCCTCAACGATTTCTGCCTCGGATGTTTCAAGCAAGTCATCCTCGGAGATGACTCCCTGTATGGTGTTTAGCTTGCGATGCGGTGTTACGCTAACTTTGTAGTCTGCGACGGCATTCAAAGCTAGGAGAGCTTCACTTTGTTGTTTTGCATTAATTTCAACAAGAAGGTCACCCGATGCCATCTTTTTGGCATTAAAATTCATTCCAATAATACCTTCAAGAACTTTTGATACGAGAAAAGGGGATAACTTTGCAAGTGGCTTTTCGTCTTCTGAGTGTAGTACAAGAAACTTCGGGAATTTTAGGAATTCAATACGCTTTGCGGGACTGTCTTTTACTTCGGTGCGGACCCTTTTCAGGGCCCGATCAGTAGTTTTTTGCCTGGAACCCATAAAGATGGGAGGAAAGTTCAGTGCCCGGGTGCACCGCCCACCACGGAGCCCAACAAGGGGGTAGGTAATGTGCCATAGCAAGATGGGCTTGGCTGACACAATTACTCTACCAGTGCTGCCCGGGCACTATACCCTAGTGTGGTTGCAGGGACAGGACCTGTTTCCACTCAAGGTTGGCCCTTGCCGCCTAAGAAGGTGAAAAAGGAAGGAAGAGAGTGTAGAAGAAAAGAGAAAGAGGTGGGAGGAAAAGTGAAAGAAGGAAGAAGAGGGTAGAAGAGGCGACTGACTGAATTATCCTGGTCGGGCCAAGCCAGGACACCCGTCTACGAGAAGCAGGGGCCGAAGCGGTGTATTGCCTCGCCCGGGGGGCCCCGAAGGGTCCAAACAAACCCCGGGCTCAGCTCAACCACCAGGGTCCCCTTTTCCCCGGACACGGGTACGCCACGCACAGCCAGACGTGGGTGGGCGAACCCACATGGCTCGGGGTTCGTAGCGACGCCACTCGCCAAGCACCTACCAAGGCAGGTGCCCCCTGCGTGCGGGTATGGTGGCCCACGTAGCTGGGGTCCGTGGAGGCGCCACTCTCCCAACACCTGCTTTCACAGGTGCCCCCTGCGGGGGATATACAAGATTTATAAGAACATATAAGAACCATATAAGAACCATATAAGAACTATGTAAGAACTATATAAGATATATAAGAACACACAAGCACCAAATAAGAAACTTGTGAGAAGTTTCTTATAGGTTTCTTATATGGTTCTTATATATCTTATATAATTCCTATATAGTTCTTATGCAGTTCTTATATGTTCTTATATGTTCTTATATATCTTGTATGATTCATATGTGTTTATTGGACATGAGAGATTTCTCATACAAATGACTTTTTTCACTAGGGATGTACAGAGCGCGACACTGTTAGCGCGAACAAGCGATCGCCGGTTTTTCCAGTTTTTCTCTTTGAAACCAAGGGATGTCATCCACGTTAATATTGCTACGGAAAGAGCTCGTTTAGTTCTATAATGTAAGCGATAACATTTCGTGCTCGCTAATACTATTTAGAAGTAAAATGCGAAAATGTGCCGATGTCGTGTTCGCGCTAACAGTGTCGCGATGTGTACACTGTTGCACAAAGACATCCGTGTCAAGAAGGTGTCGCTCCCGTTTTTGTATTGACTGGGCCAAGGTCTTTGCTGATGGCGACGATATCTTGTAGGTGTCCATGGAAAATCTCAGCCATGCTCCGTAGAAATCTTCTACAGTGAGCTATTCTTTCTACAATGTCTTCGTCGCCACTTTTGCCGTGCGAAGCGATACTGCGAGCATTTCGAGTTCCGCCCATACGTCTTCAGTCCACATGGAGCTTTCTCTTTTGAAAGGAACCCTCCGAAGCCTCTTAGTTCAAGTAGCCTGGTGAGCATATGCAGCGTGGACATCCACCGCGTTGTAGAATCAAGCACTGCTTCCTTCAACCCTAGCTTTCTGATTAGGGACAAAACAGATTGGACACGTAGTCTTTTAACAAGCGCACGGCTTTCTTCAACAATGTGCCCGCAGCCCGAGCTTTTAAGACGTCACTAACTTCCAGCTGCTGCATGTGAGCGGCGCACCTCATCCCTTTTAGCAAGCCGGAATTATCAGAGAATGCGCTCTCAGGATTCTCCAGTAGAGATTGTAGAACGTGGGACTCAACTTCAGGGTCACTGGAGCCGACCTCTTTTTCGAAGTCAGAACATTCCTCGTTCATTTCACCGAGGAGACGCACAGCTTTCACCATGTTGGCACCGTTTTCTCTCGTGACGCTGTATACCTGGCTTATGTTGAGATTGAAGGGAAAAAGAGCATCTATCGGCCTCTGACCTCAGATGTTGCCCCGTGTGCCTTTCAAAAAGTTCTCTGATGGTTAATAACTGGAGTACCAACCTGCACTTTTCAGCCTACTGCACGTTGATTCCAAGAAGGGGGCGGTACAGTCGAGTTGTGCAGTCGAGCTTCAACGAAAATATGCGGTTTTCAACAACAAACCTATTCCTTCTCCCATCATCCTCCATCATCCTAACATCGTCCCGGGCTCTGTTTTGACAACTGCAGCATTTAGGGCACGCTTGTCGCCCAAGGCTTTTAGAGCCGGGTCGATGATCAGAAGAAACTCAGAGTCCTTAACGTGGCGAAAGGGACGTCCGTTCTTTGTCACTAGCTTGACGCAGCCTCTCATTATAGTTTTTTCGGTCATGTCAAGCAACAGCGTTTCTGACGTTGTCGGTCGGTGCAAGTTTCGTATATCCACTTGCATTGCCTTTGCTGCCGTGGACTCTTCGTGACTGTCAGTAGCCGAGCTCTTCAGGGAAGTAGCTTTCTCTGCTGCTTTCTCCGTTAGTAGCTGCTCATGTTCACTTTTGTGGTACCGCTGCACGTGGCGTTCTACGTTTGAACCATGATCTCCAGAAAGATCCTGCCGGCAGTTTCTGATTTGGCACACTAACCGGTTGAAGGCAACGTTATAGATGAAGAAACTTCTAACGGGATTTGCTCGGTCGCGCCCCACTGCAATTTTGATTTCGTTCCAGAGCCGGAGGGAACACACGATGAACTGAAGGCAGCGTCAGTGACAGACAATTGAAACAGAGAGAAACAGTCCGCCACAGCGGTCACAGCGCAACTAGCGCAAATGAAGAACTCAGGCAAAGTTTAAGCGGCCTCCCAAGGACCGAACCAGACGAACCACCGAGCCGAAGGCCTCGCAGAAAAGCAAGTAAGAAAGAACAATGGCACATAGTTTCACGCTAAGGTGAACTGCAGCGGACGCTAGCATCTCGCTTGGAATATCCAGTACAAAGAGCCAATATTCCGGTTGAGCAGCAACGCGCGGAACGGGAAGTCTCTTTGTACGACCAGAGCGCTGAACTCTGAAGAGGGCTCATAGGATTGGCCGCGGTCCGTCTTAGGTTGAAGCTGAGCAAAAGCAATGAGCGTCGTCTCGTATTCGAACCCGCCTGAGAGTCTGGACAGAGCGGCGGCAACTCGCGAAACGGGTCGGCCGTCCGCAGTTATAAAGTAAAAAAAAAACCAAAAAAAAAAACAATTGAGAACGGACGTGGGGGGTGGAAATGCAGCAATGCTCAGAAGAGCTGCGCACCTTGATGTTTGTGTTTCTGAGGGGAAAACGTTTTGATCCTTGCTGTTTCTGCTACCAGAGATCGAAGCTGTTTTGCTGCTTCCTGTAGCTGTAACAGTTGATTGAATCCCCTTTCTCCTTCCCGGTTCTAGACTTTAATTTCGAACAGATTAATATATCTGCTAAGTTACATAAAAACAGATTAGATGCGGCACAGTGTAACATCTAATGAAGGTTCTTAAACATCCATCGGCCTTTGTATCGCTTTCTTATCCGATCAGTTGTACAATGAAATCAAGGCGTTTAAAGTAAATTGCACACATCTCTACAAAATTGAAGACAAGAAACACCAAACAAATCTCGGACTGAATGCCATAAAAAAACAAGTACAAAGAAATGTATAGACAACACTAAATGTGTTGTCTACACCTCTCTTTTTTTCTTTTTTTTTGCGTTTAGTTTGCAGTGGTTTGGCCTTCACACTAAACATCATTATACTCTTGATGGTGTAAATGGCTTGTCCTATAACTTACACCCTTATTGGTGTAGCAAAACGCCCTAAAAAAAGGGTGTTATTCCTAACACCCCTAAAGGACGGCGTTATTCCAAACACCCTTAAATTGGGGTGCGATTCCACTGTACACCTTTTTATTATGGTGTTAAGACTGCGCAGTACGCCCTCTAAATTGGGTATACCACCGCCAGAAAGGGAAGTAAAAAAGGCGCAATAACCATCACCCATAAAATAGGGTTTAATAACCCAAAAGAGTGCACGAAAAATGACTGCAAATGATTCGAAACATGCCTGGTTCACTTTTTATTTTTCGGTCAAGGTTCTACCAGGTTCTACTAAATTCTCTGCAGCCACGTCTCTGGCTGCAGCCATGTCTCTGCTTGTGCGAGCAAGTCCGTGCAATTACAAGCTTTCCAAAGGGCAAAGCTACGTTCACGCGCACGTCATCAAACTTGGCGAAGGCGAGACTGAAAGAAATAGTTCCCTTTTATCCTCGCAATTTCACCACGACCAAGACGCTTCTGAACCAGTGGCGGTCCGTGCGTGTAAGGTCATGAAACTTCCAACCGGATATTGTTTCATGACACCTTTAAATTGTACAAGCAAAGGCCCTAGTTAAATCACAAACTTTACTTGCGGCATTTACGCTTTCTAGCACTGGTGAGGTAAGCAAAACTGACAGGCTTGCAAAGACGGAACGACCGGGAGTTGCCTGGGACGTAAGCGGCATTTCATACTTGTAAACAGTAAAATGGTCTATTGAGACGGAAGCAGGACTACTATCAGAAGCATGCTTGCAGAGTACTTACAAATAAAACAGCGATCTCATGTAATCTCTGATAGATGCATAATTCGATTCGGGCAGCACAGAACAATCCACAAACCGTTCTCGTTTCCCTGGTTCGGGCGGCGAAAATGGGACTGGTTGTCTTGGGAGTTGTGCTGCCTCAAGGGTTCTTGTGCATTCCGAGGTCTTACGCCGGTGACCAACCGGCTGTTGGAGCCAGGTGGGCGGTGTTGCCACGGGTATGCCACTGTACGTGCGAAGGTGTGCGGGTCCAGATCCCGCGTCACCGGACGGTCTGCGGGGTGCCGCTCGTGCGCCGCGGGACCGCCCCAGGCGCAGCTGGGCTCCAGGGAAGTGTGGCGTGGTGGGGGGCGAGAGGTATTGAAGCTCGTGCTAGAGGCTTGCCTGGATAGAACGAACGTTACGTGCGATTTCGTCGAGACTAGTGTAACTACGTCCGTGCAAGTAGGAACGGAAGCAGGGGTGACATTGCCGCAGCACGCGCGCTACTCTGTCAGCCTCTGGAGTTTCAGGGAACGTCCGTTGGTACAATACCTGCATTGCTTGAACGTATTCAACCAGTCTCTCGTCGGGATGCTGCATCCGCAGATCTACCTCGCGGAGGATACGTGACTCACACCCCGGCGGCAGGAACTTCTCACGAAATCGTTGTCGAAAGGCGTCCCAGGACTGGAATGGCGACTGCAGCCCCCACCAGCAGGCCGCCAATCCTTGTAGTGCCAGCGTCAGGACTCGGTTCAGCATATAGACCTCGGACGCCCCGGCTGCTGCTTTGTATACTTCAAGGCGGTCGAGGTAGTCCGAAACAAATTTCCTGTCGTCGTAGCCATGGTAGGTCGGGATAGCCGACTGCGGTCGGGGGTTAGGGTCGTGGGTCAGCGCTAGGCGATTAACGACGGCGCCGCAGAGGGTGGCTACGCGTTCCAAAATGGTATCAGGCGCCGGCGGAGGGGATGGGCCTTTAAGGGTGGCCCTAGAATGCGGCGTCATGCGCTCCCTTTCCGTATCAGACATAATGATTCCGAAAGAGTGGGGCTACGCAACAATAAAATATGAAAGAAAAGAAAACAGCAAACAAAGAAATGGGAACAGGAGCGCAAAAAGTATAATAGAGAACACTCACGTAATGGTTAACGGCAGGAAAAGGGGAACACAAACAAAAGAACAGCCCTGGGTTCGAGTGGCACACCCACCAGCGGGCAACAAAACCACGTTGAGCGCCAGATGCAGCGGTTTGGCCTTGCTGATGCCCGTAGGGAGGTACGACACCTGGAATCCAGTTCGACAACAAAAGTGTTTATTACCTGTCTGCTCCCAGCGGCGACTGGCCACTGGGCAGAGTTGACCCCACTCATATAGTGGCGGGCGCGGTGCTTTCAGCGCCCCCACAAGTTTTAAATGGAAAACAAACTAGCGCAACTCACCGTGTTGCCACCAAACATGCTAATTAATTGGCCACTTTTGCTGACCTACGAATTGGGTATGTTCTAGTGATAAATTTTCGTCGATTAACCATCTCCGGTCCCCAAGAAAAGGTTGGTTCAAATGTGGGTATTTGTTAAAGAATTAAGTAAGACCAGAAATCCCGGAGAATTTATAGTTACTGAGCTCATTTCGTTTGAGTTCTCGAGGCGAAATTTAAAAAAAAAAGATATGAAGACAACCGTTATGTGAAACCTTTTAATGTAACGTTACAAAGCTTTCCGCTACATATTTTTCTCGCTTTTTGACTTCCCGCATGAACAAAACACCTCAAAAATATTGTATCAATTTTGCCCTGGAACGAAAAAATCATTATTTCAATCCAATTCAACTTCGTTTGAGCGAAATGTTTGTTGTTGCATTTTTTTGGTGTATTTTTTATTTTACAGTGTTTATCACCACGCACTATTCACGCGACCTGACTTCGCGTATAAACCTAAAACCGCATGGAAAATATATTGGTTCCGCTCCGGAGCGAAAAAAAATTATTCCGTTCCAGTTCAACTCCGGTTCACGCGAAAATAACGTGTTTTTTTCCGGTATTCGGTTCACGGTTCGGTTCAATACCTTGAGTGCTAGACTAGCGAAATATGTGATAAAACTATGAACATGAATGTGTAGAAGGGTGAAAACAATATGGCTATGTGTTTAGGATCGAAAGTAAACCACAGTCAGTGTAGAAGGCCGGTATCTGTGAGGAAGTTAAAAATGCTCGAGGTACACCTAAGCACTTCTGAGTTGTGTATGCAAAAGCATGAGTGTCGTTCATCGCGCCGAGGCCGCTTCTGATCCTCTTGGCACCGAGGCCAGTTCTGATCCTCTCGGCGCCGCGGCCGCTTCTGATCCTCTCGGCGCTGCGTGCCCGTGCCGTAGCAGGAACGGCCTAGGCGCCTAGAGGATCAGTGGGCGCCTCGGCCATTTCTGCTCCGGCCCGGGCACGCAGCGCCAAGGGGTGGCGCTAATTGAGAGTGACGCGCGGCTGCTTCATATCATTGCCGATTTGTGTGGCTTTCAGTGTCGTTTCAAAGCTGGGAAGCCTCAGAGTGCGGCTTCGGGAATCTATTTGCGTTTGGCGCAGCTGATGACGTCGGCTCGCTCCATGGGACAGTTAATGCTTTCGCCTTGAAACACAGGTTTGTGGGATGAGCGGTTTATCTCCTAGTAGTAATGCCAGGTGTAGTAGGACGTGTTCTTTAGAAAGCAGTAAGAAGTGTTTGGAACCGCGTTGATCATACATGGGGCATTCGATGAGTATGTGCATAATACTTAGAAGTAAGTTACAGTGTTAAATTCAGGGGCATTCTCCCCGCTGAAGAGGTGCCCATGTGTGAGACGGGTATGACAGTATGACCTCAAACAAGCGCTTCTGATGTCGGGCACTTTTATACTCACTTAAAAAATAAATTGATTGCAAGCAGTTTGTGGCCTGTTTCATTGTTCCACTGGAGCTGCAACTTCGTTTGGATGCAACGTTTCAAAGAGTTCTGGTAGTCTTTGTATGGTATCTGAAGTATATACATTTTTCTCTCAACAGCACATTTGACTGCGCAATCAGCAGTGTCATTTCCAGGAATGCCAACGTGGCAAGAAGCCTAGCATAGGATCTTGTCAATAGTTTTCTTTGCATCCAAAATAATCTTGTTCTGTAATTCAGAGACAAGTGGGTTTGTTGCACGGTACATTGATGTGACTGCCTTTAGAGAACTCAAAAAGTCAGTGTAGATTGCGGCGTGAGGAAGCCGTTTTTAAATTTCTCATTCAAAAGCCAACAGCAAAGCATAGAGCTCTACTGTTAGTATAGTAGCTTTTGAACCGATTGTTTTTATTTATTTACCGATGGTTCCACCATAGCACAGTCTACTGCTGAGTCTTGTTTTGTCCCATCTGTATAAAAACTGGGATACTCTTGATAATGGATTTGAAGCTAAAAAAATTGGTGCTTTGCGACCTCCTGTGGAAAATCGTTTATACTGAAAGTGGTGAGCATGAGGGTCACAATGAATGGCGGTGGTTTCACGTGTCTATTTGTGGAGGGTACTGGACTAGTAGAGGCTTTGCATTCTTCCCACCAGATTGTGCTGAACTACCATTCCTTATATAAAAAAGGGGAAGTACGCAAGGCTTGTTTTATAATTTGCGATACAACTTGACATTCTCAATACTACCTTGCACGGAGTGCTCGGCAACAGAGTGGATTCTGGCGGAGTACATAAAACCCAGGGAAAATCTCCTATACGCCAGGAACAGTTCATTCGCTACTGCATAAAGGCTATGCACCAGAGAGGGGTGAAGCGTACCAGTAGCTAATCGCAGTCCCTGGTAATGAGTGGGATCTAACACCTTCGGAACTAATGCCCGGGCAGAGCTGTAAACCATACTACCATACTCAAGCTGAGAGCGAATGAACAAGCGATAGATGCGCAACAGGCACAGTCGGCCAAAGACCGATGATACATGTGACAAGACCTTAAGGATATTCAAAGATTTCAGACGCGAGTTTCAATGAAAGTCAACTTGGAATCAAACAAAAGGCCCGAAAACTTCTGTTCATTTTTTGCGACAATATGAGTACCATACATGCTCCGGGGCGGTTTCTGGAGAGTTCCACGTCAACGAGAAACACAGACAAACAGTTTTCTACAAAATTTAAAATCATTTGTATCGGTTCATTTGACCAAGTTATTAACCAGGGGTCGGACCCGATGCTCACAGGTTGAAGAATTACAGGTTGAAACTGAGATCTGTAGATCATCAACATATGAAGAATATTTCATTAATGGAGGAATCGCTGGGCCAATCGAACTCAGTTTACCGATAAAAAAGTGACATTGAGTATACCCTTCTGAGCGACTTCATTTTACTCAAAAAAGTCTTCAATGAAAGTTGTCTCCAGACTCACTCAGAGGGTACGGCGCTCCAGATAACTCTGTATAGGCGAGGATATCGAACTATAGGGGGCGCTCTGACGCGTTTCTTGACCCCACACCTCGGTGTTTAGCCAAACCAAGGCCTGTGGACGTGGCCACAAGCCTTGTGGGCATGTTAGCGTCTTAACGTTAAAATACTAACAATAAACAAAATGACGCTAATTGTTAGTGCCGGATTTGTCCCGAAAGCAGTCGTCATACAATGGGAGCTTGACCCACTTCGGCATTTGTGATGAGCTGGGCATATGCAGCGTGCATGCTGCATTGTTCATGCAGGCAGGAGTGGAAACAAAGGAGCCCCTCGTCCCCCTCAGCCGACCTGAAAACACAAACTCAAGCCGAAAGCTGACGCTGCGTTCGGTTAAGTCAGCCGAGCGCTGAGTCATCGTTATTTGCTGTCCCCATCCGTGTAGCTCTAAGGTTAGCTGCTTGGGGCGCTACTGTCTGGTCTCCTCCTCAATAGCACTCAATTTAAGACCACGGAAACCAAGATCGAATAAATCTTGCAGTATGCCGTAGCGCCAGCCCATGTCGTATGCCTTCCTTAAATAATAACGAAAAAGATGGAAAGACACTGTTGCCTGTTGACAAACGTCTCACGTACGGAAGTCTCGAAGCGGACGAGATGTTCGACCGCGGACCGCGCTGAACGAAAGCCACATTGATGCCTGAAGCTCTTGTTAATCTTCCTTTGTAATGTCTTGGAATGACAGTTGGTTAGAGCTATAGGTCTGAAGCTAGATGCACAAAAGGGATCTTTGATGAGCTTCAGCCCTTGTACAACAACGACCTTCCAGGAGAATAGAAAGTGACCGTCGAGCCAAGGTATATTAAAAAGGTACAAAATTAGCTCCAAGGTGGCTCGATGAAGATGTTCGAGCAGTTTATAATAAATTCCATCTGGGCCTGGGGCAGTTTGTTTGGAAAAAGGAAGTGTCATTTGAAGTTCGTGTAATGTAAATAGAGCGTTATAGGGTTAGTGCACTCCACCTGATGTGATAACAGCTTTTTAGAGAGCAGACCTTAGGCACCCGTTTCCGGATTTCGCGGCGTCGACGTCGGCAGCAGCGCCCGGCGTAACCGCGCTAAATTTAGCGGGAAAATGACGTCACTTGACCTCAACACCAATTTCAACTCCCCGCTAAATGTAGCGGGAAAAGTGACGTCACATGACTTGGTGTCCCATCACCTATGAACAAATGAGTTTCTCCGCTAGATTTAGACGGAAAATTGAAGTCACGTGACCTCAACAGCAATTGAATTCCCCGCTAAATATAGCGGGGAATTAAATTGCGGTTGAGGTCACGTGGCGACAAGTTTCAGCTAAATTTAGCGGGGAAACTGTGGGAGGAGGGGAGGGTACTGACGAGGAGGATTTGAGTACGCAAGAGGAGGAGGGGAGGGTAGTGAGGCGGAGGAGGGGAAGGTACGGAGGAGTAGGAAAGGAGGAGGAGGAGGTGGAAGGGAGAGGACGAGAAGGGAAGGAGGAGGAAAAAGGGAGAGGAGGAGGTGGAGGGGAGGAGAACGGGAAGAGAGGAGTAAGGGAGGAAGGGGGGGGTTGGAGGAGGGTGTTAGGAGGATAAGGAAGGGCATACCCTCCCCTCCGTACCCTCCCCTTTCCTCCTCAAGAGCTGAGCTCTAATTTCCCGTTACAGAGATTTGTAAGCGTGTTTAATTTTTATCTGTTTCTATCTTGTGTCGCTGAAACGTTTGACTGTAATGTTGGGAACTGGATACATACTAGAAGTGCTCACCAAGGACTGTTTGGTGAAAACAGTGCAAAAAAGGCGTAGGACCAGGATGAAGAAACACGCAGACAGGGCGCTGACTTACAACTGAAAGTTTATTGCTCCGCAAAAAGAGAAATAAACACTAAAACAAGGAAGCGAAGAGAACAAACAAAGTAAACAAGTACCATTCGGCATCAGCCACGCCCACACGCTGTCACACAAACCTGCCACACCTTTTACGAAAATCTACCTCGTCATCTGCAAGGGCAACAGAAGGAGCGCTCACACACGTGTGTCGCTCCTTCTGTTGCGTACGTCACTCACAAGCGACGTACGAAGTGCAATGTTTGAAGCCACACTGAACGGAAGGGGGTCCCTCTATTCACAGCGGCACTAAGCCGGGACAACTAAGATGGCGCCGAGAAGACGACAGGCACCTCAAACCTACTGGCAACGTGCTTCATTCGGTGGGACAAGGCAAGAATATAGGGGTTATATTCCCAGGGCCTAAGGTTGAGGTCCCGACGGAAGGGGCTTTGCAATTTTTAGACATTAATCTCCGTTTTGGGAAGTCACACGTGTGCTTGTCCTATGATCCCATATCGAAGAAAAGGTTAGTTCCTTATGACTCGGCCCACTCAAAATTTGTAAAAAGTGTCATTGCTGGTTCGTGCCTTAGGACGCCTTTGTTAAAATCTTGTTACGTTACCATAGGCGTGGGTTACGTTTTGTGTCTCAGGTCGAAAGGGTTGCCTCTGCAGCCTTCCCTTCGGCGGTTGTTCTGGGTGTTGCTGAGTTCCTTGTGAGAATGTTTAGGGGGTACACTAGCCCTAGAAAAAACAAAGGCCATCCACCAGACCCGTTGTACTCCCGTACATACATGCCTTGTCCCACTGAATCAAGGAGTAGGTTTGAGGTGCCTGTCGTCTTCTCGGCGCTATCTAAGCTGTCCCGCCTTAGTGCCGCTGTGAATAGAATGAGATCAACTTCCGTTCAGTGTGACGTCAAACAACGTACCTGGTACGTCGCTTGTACAAGCGAAGTCGTGTACCACATCTCCCTGTTCTACGGCCGCGTGAATATTGCTCAGACTGCGCGGTGTGTAAACATAAGGGCAAGGGAACGTTCGCTTTCTTTGCGTTCTTCGCCCTCAAGAAACTTAGCGGTTCATTGCGATAGGTGTGACTGCTCGCCGTTTTCATGATACAAAGATTTTGTCCCGACACAAAAACTGTGAGGGAGATCGACGAAGCGTATTATATGGCGTCTATGGGAGTTGACAAGTCTGTGAGCGCTCCTTTTGTTGCTGTTGCAGTGGACGAGGTAGATTTCGTTAAAAAGTGTGGCAGGTTTGTGTGGCAGCGTGTGGGCATGACTGATGCTGAATTTTATTGGTTTGCTTTGTTTGTTCTCTTCCCTTCCTCCTTTCAGTGTGTATTTCTCCTTTTGCAGGGAAATAAACTTTCAGTTGTAAGTCAGCGCCCTGTCCGTATTTCTTCGCCCTGGTCCTACGTCTTTGTTTGCACTGTTCCCACCAAACAGTATGTACCACCAACTAGCCCAACTACATGCCTTGTCTCACCAAGGACGTTGGCCTGTTCCTCAAGACTTGCAGTAAATACTCCGTTTCGACTGAAGAGCGGTACAGTGAATGACCTCCAAGGGTCATCGATTTTCCGCGCGCGGTTCCAGACTTCCTTCACAAATAAAGCGCTGTTAATCGGGGGAGCATACCCTCTAAAACCTTTTCGCTTCGCTTGCCTTCTAATACTCCTCGCCCGTGCCCTCTTTTTTTAATTAAATATTATTGTCTGGTCTAGGGTAGCGCCTATATATACCCCACGCTCGGCTTTTTTTAATTTTTGGTTAGACGGCAGTCTTTGTCCCATCAGTGCTAAGGTCCCCTGGGAAGATACGAGGACGTCATGTACGGCATCCAGGATACAGGGGTTTACAGGACGCCTGTAAAATATGTTGAGTGATATGTTTAGTGGCTCTTCCGATATCGAGATAATCAAGTGAAGAGCAAGCCAATAAATATCATTTTGAGAAAGTTGCCCAGTTGACGTTTTCAAACTTCCAAAAAGGTGTGCACGTTGAGACCGTTATTGAAAGAAGGTTAAATTCTGAAACATGGGACAGCGACGATAATAATCCCTGGAGAAGAGGAACAAGGGTGAGAAAGGACAAACACGAATATTTTGCAGCATTGTGTTTGTCCTTGGTCCCCCTTGGTATCTTTCTGCTTGAATTATTATCGCCGTGTTGTCCAGTTCGCTTGCACCTTTGCATGAACAGCATTATCATAGGAAAGCGGTCACTCCGTGAGAATTCGGGATGAACTTCCGCGAAAGCAATGAGAATAGTGATCGGTGACAAATAGATATGTCAATGGAGGTAAAAGTGTTGCTAAAATATGTGGATTCACTTGTGTTTAGTAGGCACAATCCCGTAAAAAGCAAAAAGCGTTCGACAAGGGCCCTTCTAGAGTATCGTCTGTCACTACCTCACAGAGGATTGCGTGCGTTCAAATCCCCTAAAAGTAAAACAGGCGGGAGAATTTGATTAATAAGGCGTTTTAGATTCTTTGTATTTAACTGATAAGTTCGAGGTATGTATATATATATATACAGGCTGTAATTATTCGATCTAATAAAATGCGTGTAGCGACTGCCTCGAGTGAAGTCTGCAGGGCCACCTCGGTATATGGAATTCATCGTTCCGGAAGCACCGCAACACCTCTAGCTGCGTAAGCTGCATGTGTACAATCCTTGCAAAATACCTGGAAGTGTATCAAAACATTATTTTGGGCGGTCTTTAGGTGCGTTTTCTGCAAGCAGCATGCAGTAGGACGGTGATCTTCTAAAAGATAGCTCACATTGTCGAAGTTAGGCAAGATCGAGGTTCCACTCCAATTCCACTGAAGGAAGAAATACTTTTATTTTCAATAAAAAACGGGTCGATATTTGTGTGATACAAAAAAAAAACTCAAAATGTAGTTCATGTGGCATTTTTTGCCACAATCAGTGGGGGTTAACTTTCTTCGCAGTGTCCGTAGACCGTTCTACAGCCTCGCAGGAGACCGAGACAGACAGACCCTGATCTAGAGAAAGAAAGCTTCTCATTAGAGAGTGGAATGCTCTCATTCATTTTCTCATCCAATAAAAGCTGGGGTCATTTGAGCGGCAGAGCTGGATCTGACCGCGCAGGCTTAAAAGAGCTGCCAGACGCAGGGGGAGGCAGCCCCCGACCCCGACAAGAAGTGCCAACTGGTGCCTGGGATGGCACGTCTTGCTCCTTTGAAGGTACAGTACCCTCCTTACCGGGCACAACAACCTCATTGGAACATGAAGGCAGTGAGTTGCCCGCTGTCTTCGGACGTTCAGAAGAGAACCTCTGTGGAGAGGACTGGCCTTCCGGGGAAGTCTTCATCTCCACGGGTGCCCTGGACGGTGGGGTCTCCTTCGCACTACCTGAGCATATGAACCCCTTGCCTTGAAGGCAAGCTGTTCTCTAGCTTTTTTTAGCTTAGATTGTGTTTAACGTTAAACCTGATTACTTCTTTCTCTACTTTACACTTCGGACACGTGCGTAAAAATGCGGAGTGTGGTCCGCCACAGTTTTCCATTTATCGTCATTTTCACAGATGTCGGCGACGTGGCCAGTGGCACTACGTTTTCCGCAGGTTTCTCGACCTCGGCGTTTCGAAAACCATACCCAAAACGCTGGCAACGAAAGCACCGTTGAGAATTCGGAACGAAAGGACGAACTCTGCAGTTTAGGTACCCTGCCTCCGCCTTGGAAGGCAGAAAGTGGACCTCAAAATTCAGGACTTTGTGTCATACTGCTATCTCCCGTCCGTCTCGTCGGGGGGTGGTTCGCATCACGGCTACAGCAGCACACCTGCGTGGACCATCAAGGATTTCCTCTACAGTGCACTGAAGGAGGTCATCATCAGAGATGACGCCGAGGACAGTATTTAGAGTGTGGTGCTGGGTTACAGAGACATGGTATTCGCCTAATCTTGACAAAGTAAGTAATGCTGTGCTTTGAGCTTTATGTTATACCGTCACGAAAAGGTCCCCAGCATGTTTTCCTGTCTTGTAATTGTTTTTCCAACTGCCTGGTCTAGGATCTTAGAGATAAGTAAAGGTGAAATCTTCGACGAAGGTAAACTACCTTTTGCAGTATGAATTACAAACAAAACAAAAAAGATTTCGTTTTCTTTTTTTCTTCTTGCTTTTGTACAAGCGGGGCGAGCCCTTTTGGAGGGTCGATCTGCCCGGGGTTTAGAAGAGAGAGACGCCATAAAAAGGCAAGAAAAATTAGTGGCCTGTGAAGCGCCGTCCACGACCAAGCCCAACATCGGGATAGCCAAAGTATCAACAAAAGGGGCCTTGCTGAATACGCCGGGCTACCAGTGCTGCCCAGGCACTATATTCAAGTGAGGTTCGAGAAGAAGGTTTCTATCACTACACAAGGTTGGCCATTGCCGCCAAAGAGGAGGGAAAAGGAACATAAATAGGGAAGGAGGAAAGTGAAACAAGAGAGGGGATAGCAGAAGAAAGGCAACTCATTGAATCATCATGACCGGGCCTTACTAGGACTCCCGTCTCTGAGAAGCAGGGGCCGAAATGGTATATTGCCTCGCCGTTTGGGGCCCGTTTGGGCCCCAAACGGCCCAAACGGAGGTAGCTTTCTCAGACTGTTTTGAAGTCTGGGAAAGCTAACTCCGTTAACAATTACAGACCAATCTCACTAACATCACCATGTGGGAAACTTCTAGAGCATATACTATCGAGCCATATTCACTCCTTCTTAAGCCATTACAACTTATTAAACAGCTCTCAGCACGGCTTTCGTAAAGGGGTATCTACTATCACTCAGCTGGTTGAAGTCACGCATGATTTTTATGAAGTACTGAACCCTAAAGGCCAAGTTGATGTTATAATTTTAGATTTAAAAAAAGCATTTGATAAGGTTAACCACAGGAAATTATTACTCAAATTAAAATATATTCTCAAAAACCCAGGTCTCATCAGATGTATAAGATGTTTTTGTACGGAAGAAGACAATTTGTAGAAATTAAAGATAAACGTTCCGATTAGATCGATGTAAAATCAGGTGTACCTCAAGGGACAGTGCTCGGTTCTTTTTTTTATGTTTATTAATTATATACTCTTCAATTTAACTGTTAAGGCTAGGCTCTTTGCCGACGACTGTGTCTTGTATACAGAGGTTAAGGAGCCCACTGATTAAATTAATCTTAACACGTGTTTAGCACGCGTTGGTCAGTGGTGCAATACTTGGCAAATGTCATTAAACTTAGATAAAACCGTTTGTATGACTATTACTCACAAAACAAAGCCCATTGAATTCGCGTACGCCATCGAAGGGTATCCACTAGTAAGGGTAAGCAGTTACAAATATCTGGGCGTCATTATTTCTCACGATCTCCGTTAGAGTGCTCATTTTGATAGTACTGTAAAAAAAGCGACTAATAAACTGTTGTATTTAAGGCGATCTTTGAAACTAAGTTCAATTAACACAAAACTTTTGGCTTATAAAACATTAATTCGTCCGTTGATGGAATACGCATGAGAAATTTGGGATCCTTATATTGTTAAAGATGTGCTAAAGCTAGAAAGGGTGCAACGACTTGCTTTACGTTTCATTTTTGTTTTTAAATATCGTCGACTGGATTCACCTACGGCACTCTATTCAAAAGCCAACATTCCATTACTTAAGATGAGGCGTAAAGAAAAAAATATTGAAATTTTTATATATGGTTACTAATGGCTTATTGCAGATAGATAAAACAGCTTACCTAGTTCCTGACGAGTCGAGAATAACTCGGAACAAACACAGTCGCGCACTTCATCAGCCCCGGTTCTTCAAATAACGTTTCAGATACTCATTCTTTCCACATACCATAAGTGACTGGAATCTTCTTTCGGAGAAAGCTGTGGTATGCCAATCACTTGAAGCTTTTTCGTCTTATAGACCGACACGCTGTTTACAAACAAGCCCTCTTTGCCCACACCATGGTGTGGGCACTGCGCGTGCGCAGAAACCGAATGCGCGCAAAGTGAAGCGTCTGCGTCTGCGCAGTGCCGTCAACAGCGCCACCGCAGCTGCGTGACGTCAGGGCCGCGTGCCGGTCTATATAGCATCTTGCAAAATGTAAAATAAAATGTTGTTGTTTCTTCTATTGTTTTCCACCAACGCATTATAGCCCATGACGGATCTAATTTTTATCTTTCATTGTCAAAACATTTTTTGTGATTATTTGGCGATATCGTTTATTGTACCTTTTCAAGTGTGTGCTGCCCTTGTTGTTGTTGTTTTCTTTGTACACTTGTATAACCATCCTATCATAGTCTCAATAGAGACTGATAGTATTTTGAAATAAAATCAACCATCCCCGGGCTCGGCTCAACCACCAGGATGCCCTTTTCCTCAGACACGGGAAAGCTACGCACAGCTAGGCGTGGTCGGGCGAACCAATATGGGGCGGGGGGTCCGTGGTGACGCCACTCACCAAACACCTACAAGTATAGGTGCCCCTTTTGGGGACACGCGATGGTATGACGATGAAGTGTCATTATCGTCGTATGTCAGACGTGCGGTGAATTTCGCTAACTGCTTGACATATAATAAAGATAATTCTCGTGAGTATATATTCATGACAACCACGCACAATAAACTCCGGTGTAAAAAAAATACACGCACAAAGAAAAAGGACCCCGTAAGAGGCTCCTAGTAACCTTTTCAATACCCATAGTTTTTATGCTTTACCAACGGACGTGCTAGGGTTATGTGGGAGTCAAATGACTATCTTGTTAAGAGTTAAAAGATAGCACGCGTTTCCTAACAATGCTCGCAGTCCTCTAGTCGTGATCTCTAGGAACAACGGCAAGTCTATTACTTCGTCTCTTTTCCCTCTTCAGAATGTCGTACTATTCATATATGAAACAATTACTGAAGGATAACAAAGGAATCCCCTTCTCTTCATTAGCTGCCTCGTACTTTCTCAAAGACGAGACTAATAGTCTGCATGTTGTTCCGCTAGTTTTTGTTTGAGAGGACTGAAAACAAAAATAACCACAAGTGAAAGCAGAAACATCAAGTAAAACAATGCTGAACTTTCCATTTAGGCAAGTATATAGAAGAGATTATATCAAAGCCCCACGCATCCGGAAAGAGAAAGAACAAAATGGTTAATATAAAGGCAGATATCATATGTCTTTTCCGGCTCTGCAAAACGTTGTTTTTCTTAACGATGGCTTTTTCCTTCTCTGATAGAGTCCATAGTGCGAGCAACCTTTATTACAGATAACTTATTTGCGCAGAAATCTATTGTCCCCGAAACAGACTGCGAGGGAGCTCGCGTTTCCCCGGCCATTGCAGACAAGCGACGATCTCAAGATTTCCTTTTTTCTTGTACACACAGTGCCATTATTCGACGAAGTTATCTTTTTCATTTTGTCATTCTCGGAAGCGTGGGCAAACATCAACGTGGATTATCTTATTAAACTTTTTTACTTTCCACATTTTTTTTTTCAGCTGTAGATTCAATATAGTAATGAGACATTGTTCGCTTTAAGAAGACCTTAGAGACACAAGACGAGATAAAGTAGAATGAAAAGTGCATCAAAAGGCTCTCGGTGTAATATTAATATTATTATTACTATTACAAAAATATCTCTAAAGCACTTACAAAGATATATTAAAATGAAGATCCTTAAGCCGCTGTTGATCAGTCTTACTTATTTGGCGAAAAGAAGCTTGCAACAAAACTTTAAAACGTTACCGTCGGAACACCTCAACTTTAATCAATGTTAATTATTTTACTATTTTTTTTCAACTAAATTTGTATTCCGATCGATCCACGTTCCCGTATCTGAGGAAACACAACATCATCATTATCGAATACAAATTGCTCAATATCTGTATTGCGCGGACTAAGTGTATATTATTGCGGTAGACCTTTAATGTTGAATGCTGTTTTACTTTCTGCTCACTCTCATTTGTTCCTTGGGGCTATGACGACTTCTAGTTCTTAAAATGTTGCTAAATCAACTACTCAGAAATGCTTTGACTTAGTTCGGCTACTGCTCACATTCGCCAGGATGTAATATTATCTCAATTTGTTCCCTAGACTTTTCAACGCAAAAGAAGGTATTAAAAAGTGGCAAGGTTAGACGGCTTCTGGTTTTTATATAACGTACAATAAAAAAATACCAAAAAAGCTTCATTCTGAAAAAAAAGTATGTTTGTTTTTGCAACACACAAAGACAGTCAATCACGGCAAACAACAGAAATATCACAGCGAACCACAAAGCTCGAAATGCGATTACACCTGAATAAAATGCGATGTGCGCAGAGACAGTGAGAAAGTGAAACGTCACGCTTATTCCTTTGCACATCGCATTTTGCTTCGGCATAATTGCATTCTAAGCTTCGTCATTCACTATACTTCGTTTCAGCTTCGGTCCGAGCGCGGCCGATGTTATGAGCCCAAGGGCCAATCAAACAGCGAAAGAGGCACAACGTCATGGCGTGCTCTCTGTAGTTGATAGGACCAGCCGGTATTCGCCATCTCTCTGTGCGTGCTCCTCCGCCGGCTAGTCCTATCAAGCGCAAAGAGCACGCCATGACGTTGCGAATTTTGCGCTGTTTGATTGGCCCTTCGGCTCATATCATCGGCCGCGCTCGGACCGAAGCTGAAACGAAGGATCGAATTCTTTTATTGATGACCAAGATTGACTGTATCTTTGTGTTGCTGAAACGTTAAATCATATAATCGTTCTTAGAGTTTAATACATTTTATTACTCGGAAAAAGAGCAAATAACATCTATTAAAGCGTCAGTTATAAAAAAAAAGAATCATAAAAAACTTAGGTAATCTGACGAGGAAGTGCTCAGAGGTTTTTATGGTTTAGGTGGATATACGATGCAAAGTCGTGTTATACAAAGAAGCGTTGGATTAGTTAAGGTGAAGGTAGTTTTCATAGCAAAGCCTGATCCAGGGTCGAAGACAGTGCACAACGCTGACGACCTGTCGAGAATGCAATTCGATTTTTTAGATTATACATTTCTTTAATTTGTACAATGTTTCCTTATTTTCTTTTTGCGTAAAAGAATATAACATATTCTGCGTATTGAAAGAAGGGATTTTAAACGATGGTGGTCGGTGTGAATGACCCTCGATGAAAACAAGGAGAAGCACTTGAAAAAAGGGGAAGAGGGAGATACAAGCTGAAATCAAGAATCCTGCTCACGAAATCGGTCACAATTTAACATTTCTAATGTTGGCAAGGAAATAAAACCTGAACTCCCCTGATTTATGAGCCAGACCCAGTTAGTGTCGTATACATACGGACATTAATATTGACATAAATATGAAACTCGCCACTGAACACTCATAAACTAAATACACGGCCCTTGAGTTAGCTTTTTCTGATAATTGACAACTGCTACTGAAAAGCCCAACTCGTTCTGTGATAGAAAACAAAAAACATCCGTTGGAGGGTGCTCTTCCCAGCTCACTTCAGAACAAATCCTTCATGGTCGCGGCATTACTTCACCTGCAATGAATGGTGAATACAGAAATGTTCCGCTTTGTCTTACCTCGATTAAATCACAAAGTGTAATCGATGATCGCATCCCAGTTTTTAGATTGCATTTTGATTATGACCGTTTTATCCTAAAGAGATGCGGTAATTATTGACGTGCAACGTATCACGAGTCCTTGAGGATTGTCTTTGAACGGCCGGGGGCTCGTGGAACGCAGAAGCAAACAACATAATCTTTCAAAGAAGTTAAGTATTTAAAAAAGCTGCCTGCCTTCAATGCTCACTACTTCACGTCGTTTCAAACACTAACCTCTAATCCTGCTTTGTACTAGAAAGGAAATTTCAGCAAGGCTTGTGTGGAGACTGTGCAGAAGGTTCGTGTCAACACGTGCGTGCCCAGAATCAGAAGTCACTTTATTCTCTAGCAAATAACATACCAAGGCGCCCAGCGGCGGCACAGGGTTGCCTGCGGCAATCAAGTTCATGAGGGTTGCGCCCTCTACATCTCCCCCCTCAGAATGTACTGCATCACACTAAAGGTTCAACCTCCTGGGACACACCACCCGTCTGCCACACCTGGTTCTTTGTACAGGTGTGGTATCCAAGTCGGGTTCGTTGCGCCGGAGGTTGTGGCTTTTAGGCGAAGGTGGCTGTTGAGGTTGAGCCGATCCTTGAGCTGCAGTTGCAGGTGGTTGTCGAGGTGAAGCCCGTTCCTGCGCTGCAGGTGCCGCCGGCAATTGAGAAGCAGCCAGCCATTGGGCCTCTTCTCTCGCAGTTAGGTCTTCATTGCCTGTCCTGAAAGGCACCAAGTTTCTCCGGTTGCGCTGCCAGATTGTTCCATCATCAGTTTCCACCACGTACGACCTGGGACGTTGCGCTGGACTGGGGACAGTAGCCTTTACTCGTTCTGGACGAACCCAGACGCGGGTACCGTCTTCCAGTGGCGAGAGGTTTCTAGCCCGATGGCGGCGATCGAAGTTGGTGACTTGCCGACGTTTGAACTTCGCGGCCTTGGTGGCCACCTCCTTCTGCGGCTTGCTACTTGGCACCAGTAATCTCCCCTCCTTGGGAAGTCAAGTGTGGAGTCGGCGCCCCATCAACAATTGTGCCGGACTGAAACCCGAGGATCCGGGGGTATCTCGGTAGTTAAGCAAAGCCAGGCACGGATTGTGCGCCTTGAGTAGCAAGTTCTTCACCAAGCGCCCCATGCACTCTGCCTCCCCATTGGACTGTGGGAAGTTGGGGCTGCTTGTTTGGTGTGCGATTCCGCAAGATGCATGAGCCGAGCGAACTCGTGCGACTGGAAGGGTTGTCCGTTGTCTGAACGCAGAGTGGATGGAATGCCGTGTCGAGCAAAAATGCTCTTGAGTACTTGGATGACATGCCCAGCTGTTGCAGAGTTGAGTGAGACCACTTCCGGGTAACTGGAATAATATTCTACCACGAGGAGGTACGTCTGTCGGTTCAGGTGAAACAATTCAGCGCCAAGAAAGTCCCAAGGTAGACTTGGAAGCTGCGTGCTCTGAAGTGACTCTGCTGGATTGTCGCGGTACGACGTGCACTGTTCACATTGTGCTGCGAGTGCTGCTATATCCGCGTTGATACTTGGCCACCTTACTGATTCCCGGGCCCGAGCCTTGCATCGGTTAATGCATTGCTACTTGATGAATCAAAGTCAGCGCTGTCGCACGTTTCACTGTTGGTACCACGATGCGAGTGCCTTTCAGAAGTAAACCATCCCAAACAGAAAGTTCGTCCAACACGCTTGCATACTTCGTCAGGTGAAGTGGTAACTTCGACTTCGGAGGAAACCCATTGTGGCACATCGACGTGAGTGCTCGACACTCCCCCTCGTTTGCTTGAGCAGGTCCTCCAGCTGTAGGGATGCTGCTTCTGATGAACTCTGATCGACTTTAGCAGCAAACACTTCGATTGTGTCTAGAGGACGAGACGAATCGGCAGGTTCCGTGGGGACACGAGACAGGCTGTCCGCTGTTGCGAGGAGCTTCCCAGGGACGTACGACATCGTGAACTTGTACCGCATCACCTTCAGTCGAAGACGCTGGATACGTGAAGGTACCACGTATAAGTCCATCTTGCCAAACAGTGAAACCAGTGGCAGGTGACCTGTCTCTACGTCGAAGACCAACCCTCGGAGAAGCTCGTCGAACCGCTGAATAGCCCATACAGCTGCCAGGGCCTCCTTCTCGGTTTGGCTATATCGTAGTTCAGTCACTGTAAGGGACCGTGACGTGAAAGCGACCGGTCTTTTTTCACCGGAAGGCTGAGTTTGGAGAAGGACTGCCCCCAAGCCGAATTAACTGGCATCCGCTGAGACGACTGGTGGGTACGCCGTATGGTACTTCGCCATACAGCGGTCCGAGACGAGCATCAGCTTGAGTGTGGTGAATGCCGTTCCTTGTTCGTGGGACCATTTCCACGCAGCATTCTTGCCGAGGAGCGCTCTGATAGGAGCAGCAATGAATGATACGTGCGGAAGGGAAAGACCCGAGGTGGTTCACCATGCCAAGCAGGCATCTTACACCTCCTAGGTCAGTTGACGCACTCATCTCCTTGATCGCTTGGAGCTTGCTTGGGTCAGGACGGATGCCCCTTGCGGATACCATCACCCCCAAACTTCGTTCTGGCGGAAGCAGCACTTCGTCTCATTCAAGGTGATGCCTGCCCGGGATAGTCGCATCAGGACTTGCTCCAGGCGGGAGCCGTGTTCTTCGAGAGTGTGTCCGAAGACGAGTATATTGTCTATCATGCACACCATGCCTTCCAGGCCTTCCAAAATCCTGGGCATCTGCTTCCGGAAAAATCCCGGCGCAAAGGTGATGCCGAAGGGCATCCAACGGAAGCAGTAGCGTCCGAAAGGTGTGATAAATGTGGTGAGTTCTTGCGATTCTTCCACCAACTTCACCTGGTAGAAGCCTGATTTAGCGTCCAACTTGGAGAACACCGCTGCGTCTCCCAGCAGGCCCAGGACCTGGTGTACCGTGGGAAGGACGTAGCGTTCTCGCAGGACCACCCGGTTTAACTTCGTAAGGTCCACGCACAGCCCGTGGCTCCCAGTGGCTTTGGGGACGACCACCAGTCCGGCGCACCATGGTGTTGGCGTGTCAACTCCGCGAATGACTCCTTCTTGTTCCATCTTCTGCAGTTCCTTGCGGACGACTTCGCGCAACGGGATGGGGATGCGCCTTGCCACGCTAAGAGAAAATAGAACAGCGTCTGGCTGGAGGCGGATATTGTATTCTTCAAAGAGAGATCCGAGGCCATTAAACAGTTTGTCATGAGCCTGAGAAGAAACTTTGACGTCAGGGAGGTCCTTTTCTTTCGATGAGACCCCTTCGACGAATTTGACGACTTTAAGTGCCTGAATGGCTGGAAAGCCCAAAAGAGGCACGAAGAGGGATTTTACCACGTACAGTCTTTGCTGGGTTGACTTGCCTCTCCACAGCAAAATGGCCATGAAGGACCCGAGAACGTTTAGTGGCTGCTTCCCTGGCCCGAAGAGAGTGTTGCCCACCTCGTCGAGGGACGGCGGCAGGTTGGGGAAGGTGTTCGAGACGGCTGAACCTTCGGCTCCCGAGTCAACCTTGAACACTCCCGTGTAGTCGTTGAGAGTGACTTCAACGAACTTGCCTTGGTCCGGGTTTCGAACGGTGTACAATCCCAGCTTTGCCACCTGGGTCGACCGTTTCTTCTGGGAACGGCAGACGTCCGCGAAATGGCCCTTTTTCTTGCAGCGGTTGCACAACGAGTTTCGGGCGGGGCATTCCGAGCGAGCGTGTAAAGCGCGGCCGCAGTAGCCGCACGAGCTAGAGCTTGAGGTGCGCTTGTCGCGTGCTGAGCTGTGCTTGACGCGTCCCGCTTGTAGCTGCCGAGACTTGGCAGCGTCGAGGCTCACCGGTCGAGACTGCGTGTCGTGGCCTGAGAGCTGGTCTCTCTGCTTTTTGGCGTCTTCTCCTTGTCTCGCCTGCATCCATGCTTCTTTAAGGGTCAACTTGGGGTTGCGGCAGAGCTGGTCGGCGAGGCGAGCGTCGCGTAGGCCTACAATGAAGCGGTCGCGGACAAGGCGTTCTACGAACTCGGGTGACGGGTAGTTGCATCTCATGCAGAGCTTGCAGAGTTCCGCATAGTAGCTGTCAACCGTCTCCCCCGGCTGCTGGACGCGCCGGTGAAACTGCGCCGACTCGTACACCTCGTTGAGGGGGTGGACGAAATGGGCCGTAAACTTCTCTACGACCACCTTGTAGTTATTAGGAGAGTCGCCGAGGCCGAACGTCGCAAGAAGAGGACGAGCTTCCGGCCCCATGCAATAAAGAAGTGTGCGGACCTGATCTTCTCCCGACGCCTGTCGAAGACCGGAAGCAAAGGCGTAGTCCTCGAAAAGGCTTAGCGACGTCGGCCTGAAACCGGCGTTCTCGAAGTCGAAGCCGTCTGGCAGATGCAAAGAAAGGCCCTGCCATGAAGGCTTGGCGCCGTCTCTTTCGTCGTTAGACATGGCGGCGAGCAGGGCGGCGGCGTGCAGGAACACGGCGGTAGAAAGCCGGACGACGGGCGAGCGAACTACGCATTTACGCGGAGACGATTCATGCGAAGGCGATGCCTACTTCGTTAGGCATAACGTTAGGCACTTCTGGCACCATGTGGGGACTATGCAGAAGGTTCGTGTCAACACGTGCGTGCCCAGAATAAGAAGTCACTTTATTCTCTAGCAAATAACATACCAAGCCGCCCAGCGGTGGCACAGTGTTGCCTGCAGCAATCAAGTCACCGAGGGTTGCGCCCTCTACAGCTTGTTTTTACTTAAAGCAAGCCAAACATTTAATACTTGGCAAACATAGTTTGATTTAGTTTTACCTTACCCATCATGCGTACTATAAGCAACAAAATGTGTTTCTTCAGCGTAAATGTTTTACGGTCTTTTATTTTTTAAGCTTCTGAATAGTTTGCTTGTTAGCCGCATTGGTGCCGCAAGCAAGAAACGAGCTGCGTAGAGAAAACCATATATACTCTATAAGCCGGTAGATCGAGTATCGCTCCGCGTGGACTCCTCTAGTTCTTAGGGGCCCTCTAACGTAAAGGCACCCTATTCTAAAAAAACCCTAGTAGCTTTACTAACCCAAGGTATAATACAAGTATGGCCCTGCTCGAGGAGGCTCGACGTAGCAGCGACGGAGAGATCGCAGAGGGGCGTTGGCCATTATGTCCGCGCAAAGAGGTCTCCCTGGTTGAGAGGCTGGATGGATGGACAGGAAAGACCACGGCCTGCTAAACGAGTTTTGACAGAACCTTGTTTATACGGACCCGGAGGAGTAACGGAACCTGCAGCGCGTCAGTTAGGAACAGTTCTTGCAATTTCCTTCACGCATAAGCAATCCTAGTGGCGTAGTGCCGTGCGAAACATTTTAAAAACTCTTTGGCCAGAGATTCAAAATTTCACTTCATGACATGCCGACACGACCAAATCCAGCGTTTGAATTTTCGAATATGTGACTTTTTCAAAATTTTTAAGACTATGTTTTTCCAAACAATACGAATGAAGTGCCGGGGCACGTTTATTTCTTTTTTTTTTTTTTTTTGGGGGGGGGGGCTTTCGACGTGCCAGTGTTTGTGCGTATATAAACAGGACTACGAAGGTAAATAAAAGGGTCTGTCATCCTGCTTCATATTCTCAGGAGGGTCATCTTGCACTCTAGAGTGGTAGCCAGGTTGCCAGAACGATATAGGACGCGGCCGGCAGTTTTCCTACTCCTCGTTACGTCTAGGCCGTTCCATAGGACCGCTGGAGGTCTGTGTTTCAAAGGGGGCTCTCACGAGAATGAATGGGTGCAATGCAGGCGAGTGCCGACTTTATTTTCATCCAGTGCTGATATGCTCTACTTCGTCAACGGGGCAATCGAAATCAAAGCTATGCTACTCCTCTCTATGACCAATGCACGCAGGGTTGCAGGCGGATATTTTCGGAAGTAGTTTATGTAGTATCGCGCGTATTACCGCGTGAGCAGGAAGACGACGATACGCGAGCCTGCCACGCGGACCAGAGGGCAGCACGAGCAGGGACTCTGGAGCATGCTGCGGTTCGAGTCTATTCTATCATTTCTGCTTATTAAATATGTGAGTTTGCTGTGATGTAGCGTTGGCCTCCATACATAACATTTGGCGACGAGGCTAAACAAAGGCAAGGAGCATGGCAACGAAAGAGAACGGACCAGGACCGGCACTTGGACGTCTGGAGGAGTTCGACACATCGAAACCGGAGTCTTGGCCGCAGTACGTTGAGCGACTCGGGTTCTTCCTTTTGGCGAACGGGATCGTGGACAACGTAGTGAAGCGGGCCGTCTTCTGCAGCGTGTGTGGGCCTTCCACATATGCCTTGCTTCGATCACTCTGCTCTCTGAAGAGACCAGGTGACGTTAGCCATTCTAACGAAGCACTTCGCACCGAAAACATCGGTAATTGCTCACCGATTTACCTTGCGTTGCCAACGTCAAGGCGAGTCCGTGGCGAACTACATCGCGGAATTGCGTCGCCTCGCTGAACACTGCGACTATTCATCGTTTTTGGATGAGATGCTCCGAGATCGTTTGGTATGCGGGGTCGGCGAAGAAGCTGCACAGCGCCGTCTTCTCGCCGAACCAGACCTCACCTTCGCAAAGGCTCAGGACCTTGCGATCGCGGCAGAGTATGCCGAGAAACGTACGCAAGAGATGCGTGACCTTCACAGCCCGGAGGCGGCTGAAGTTTGCTACATCGACAGAAACATCTCGCATAAAGCGCCGAACAGCTCATTGACGCAAGGCAAGAAACTTGGCAAGGTTAAGACACCTCCAAGCTCAGTTGGCAAATGTTGGCGCTGCGGTGGTACACACGACGTGAGTAACTGCCATTTC
>JABSTQ010005903.1:0-15190 GCA_013358835.2 Ixodes persulcatus | reverse complement strand
TCGGGAACACTTAGATATCCTGTATTGCAAACCTAGAAACTATTGTTGAAACAAACTGTGAGCCCCCTAAGTTTTCGAGTTCAAAGTATTTGTAGCTCTCTCAACCTCCCTGACCCTTCCACAAGAGGTGTTAACTTGCTAAAATCTATAGAGAGAATTGCCCCTTGGAACGAGCTACCCGTATGTTGTGACTGGTCTTTCACCAAATACAGTAAGAAGACCATGGCTCCACAGTTTCTTCAGCAAGAGTTTCTATCTTTGCAAGAAAGGATATCTAGAGGTTGCGCCGAGTACTATACCGACGGGTCGAAATCTTTATGTTCCGTTGGTTGTGCAGTTTATTCTAGTAACTTTGGAAGAGCTGTGCAGCTTGACTCAATGGCAAGCATCTTCACTGCAGAGCTCTATGGTGTTTTATTAGCCATTGAGCATATTCTAGATAACAGTGTATTGAACGCAGTCATTTTCGTCGATTCGCAAAGTGTCTTATCTGCTATTTCTTCCAGAGTTTCTTCAAAGAATGTACTTACACAACATGTTCGTTTTAAAGTAAACAGAGCTCTTCGCCTTGGATGTAATATCAAATTTTGCTGGGTACCGAGTCACGTGGGAATCGGAGGAAATGAGAATGCAGATCGCCTAGCTGCATCTGCCGCAGACTCAATAGTATCTTTTGGCCTGCCCTACCAGGATTTTAAACCACTTCTAAAGAAAACTCTTTTAAAGACTTGGCAGCTAGAATGGGACACTGAAACCAACAACAAGCTCCATGTGATTAAACCCATGATAGGCATCTGGGAAAGTTCATTTCACAAAAACCGCCACCTTGAGGTTCTGCTTTGCCGCTTGAGAATTGGCCATTCACGTTTGACACATATGTACCTTCTCCCCGCAGGGGGCACCTGTGAAAGCAGGTGTTTGGAGACTGGCGCCTCCACGGACCCCAGCTACGTGGGCCACCATACCCGCACGCAGGGGGCACCTACTTCATTGTAGGTGCTTGGTGAGTGGCGTCACTACGAACCCCGAGCCATGTGGGTTCGCCCACCCACGTCTGGCTGTGCGTGGCGTACCCGTGTCCGGGGAAAAGGGGACCCTGGTGGTTGAGCTGAGCCCGGGGTTTGTTTGGACCCTTCGGGGCCCCCCGGGCGAGGCAATACACCGCTTCGGCCCCTGCTTCTCGTAGACGGGTGTCCTGGCTTGGCCCGACCAGGATGATTCAGTCAGTCGCCTCTTCTACCCTCTTCTTCCTTCTTTCACTTTTCCTCCCACCTCTTTCTCTTTTCTCCTACACTCTCTTCCTTCCTTTTTCACCTCCTTAGGCGGCAAGGGCCAACCTTGAGTGGAAACAGGTCCTGTCCCTGCAACCACACTAGGGTATAGTGCCCGGGCAGCACTGGTAGCCCCCGCAGGGGGCACCTGTGAAAGCAGGTGTTTGGAGAGTGGCGTCTCCACGGACCCCGAGCTCCGCAGGGGGCGCCTGCACCTTAGGTGCTAGGTGCTTGGTGAGTAGCGTCACCACGGACCCCAGCCACATTGGCGACACCACAGACCCTGAGTAAAAAGTGGCTAAGACCCACCCACGTCTGGCTGTGCGTGGCGAGCCCGTGTCCGGGGAAAAGGGCATCCTGGTGGTTGAGCCGAACCCGGGGTAGGTTTGGACCCTTCGGGGCCCCCCGGGTGAGGCAACACACCACTTCGGCCCCCGCTTCTCGTAGACGGGTGTCCTGGCTTGGCCCGACCAGGATGATGCAGTCAGTCGCCATTTCTTCTACTATCCCCTCTCTTCTTTCTCTTTCCTCTTCTCTCGCCTTTTTCCATTTCAACTTCTTTGGCGGCAAGGGCTAACCTTGGGTGGCGAAGACCCCCTGTCTAGCACCACACTGGGTTATAGTGCCTGGGCAGCGCTGATATGTAATGTCGTCAGCCAAGCCATTCTTTGCTATGGCGCATTACCTATCCCCGTGTTGGGCTCCGTGGTGGGTGGCGCACCCGGGGCACCGAAGATCCTCCCATTATTATGGGTTCCAAACGAAACTTTCTTGATCGGCCTCTGAAAAGAGGCCGCACCGAAGCTCTACTTCTTGGAAAAACATCATCTACACCTGAAAAATTTCCAAATTCCTCGTTATGCATTCAGAGACCGAAAAACCTCTTGCCAAACTGTCCCCATTCCTCGTCGCGAAGGCGATAGAGGGAGTGGTTGGTAAAGACTTTCATGCCAAGAAAATGTCATCTGGCGACCTCCTCATCCAGATTAACACTAAGCGACAAAGTGACGCTCTCTTAGCGCTAAACTCTATCTCGGACTATAGGGTCACTGTCACAACACACCGCACCCTTAACACTATTCAAGGTGTCATCTCTGAGGATGACCTCCTTGATACACCAGAGGAAGAAGTCGTTGAGGGGCTGGCCACACAGGGAGTGATGGCTGCACGGCGGATCACCCTGCGTCGGGACGGCGTAGAATTGAAAACTAAGCACATTGTTTTAACATTTGAATCGACCTCTCTTCCCGAAGTTGTTCAAGCCGGCTACCTCCAGTGCCGCGTCCGCCCCTATGTGCCGAACCCGCTGCGCTGCTTTAAGTGCCAGCGGTTCGGTCATGGGTCGCGGAGCTGCCGGGGGACCAACAAGTGTGCCAAGTGTTCTAGTAAAGAGCACGTTGCTGAAACATGTGAGAGCGAACCTCTGTGTTCAAACTGTGAAGGCCACCACCCTGCCTATTCCAGATCCTGCCCTGTCTGGAAACAAGAAAAAGAAATTCTCGCACTAAAAATCAAAGAAAATATAAGCTACATTGATGCAAAGAAGCGCTTTGCGTTTGTCTCTAAGGGCTCTTATGCCCAGGCCGTGCGCAGGGGCCCGGCACGGTCAATGGTGTCGACGGGAACGCAGACGTCTTCGGACGACTCGCGTCTCCCGTTAGGTCCCCCTTCCTCGGAGCAGTGCTAGTTGCACTGCCTTCGAACCGCAAGGTGGATGCTCTCCCATCAGCGTCCACCTCGGGAGCGGTGCCCATGGCACCGCCTCCAAACCGCAAGGTGAATGCTGCTGCGTCAGCATCCACCTCAGGGCAGGGGATGACCTCCCCTGCCCCACCTGCTGCTTCGGGGTTCGGGGCCGGGGTGTCCAATCCCGGACCTCTGCTCCTCAGAGGAAGCCTGGGGAGTCCCCCAAGCAGTCGACCTCTGCAGGTCAACCTGAGGCCATTGCCTCCCCAACAGAGGAGCCAATGGATGAGAGCGGACCCAGATCTGACGAGGACGCCCTCCTCTCGGGATCTGAGTCCTCCTCTTGCGCTCCCAGTGGTCCCACTGGGAAATGGAAGGAAGTACGAAAAAGAAAAATGCCCCGCGTATTAAGATAGATTTTAAGACCTGAAGACCCCTTTGGATCAGTATGTTCTCGTTTTTTCTCTTTCGCGTTTTTAACTTTTTAATATTTGCTCTACTGTTTTTTAAATAATGAGTTTTATGCAGTGGAACTGCAGAGGTCTTTTTAGTAATTTAGACGATGTGAGGTTCCTGTTACATAAACATGAACCTTCCGTATTCTGTCTGCAGGAAACATATCTGAAGCCATCTAATATAAATTTTCTTAAATCGTATCAGATATATAGGAGGGATCGCGTGACGACCTCTGGCGCTTCTGGGGGAGTTGCAATTATTGTAGACAGTAGTTTACCTGCCTGCGAAGTCTCCCTTAACACCTCTTTGGAGGCTGTCGCAGTAAGGTTGCTACGAGATCGCCTTATTACCATCTGCTCCATTTACATTCCTCCTTCATCATCCTTGGAACTTTCCCAGCTTGAAGCCTTAGCTGACCAACTGCCTGAACCCTTCATTTTAATGGGCGATTTTAATGCACATAACCCGCTCTGGGGTAGTGATCGGACTGACACCCGGGGTTCTGTTGTGGCACGGTTTTTGTCTCTTAGAGATGTGTGTGTTTTAAATACTGGAGCACCAACATATTTCAGTTCTCATAACTGCTCTTTCTCTTGTCTTGACCTCACTATTTGTTCATCTGCGATTTTTACCGACTTTACTTGGAACGTATTAGATAACCCTTATGGGAGCGACCATTTCCCAGTGTACCTTTCTCCACTAGAAGTTCTACCTAGGCTTCCCTGTTGTCCTCCTCGTTGGAAGACCTCTTTAGCAGATTGGGAGCTTTTTAAGTCAAGCATTCCTTCCTCCTTGGACCTTTCACAAGTGGCTTCTGTGGACGATGGAAATGCACTAATAACAACAGCAATCCTTGAGGCAGCCCGTTTGTCCATCCCACAGACATCCGGAAACCTGCCGAGACGCCCAAAGCCATGGTGGGATGATGAGTGCAGAAAATCCCGAAATCGACAAAACTGTTCTTGGGGAAGATTTAGAAGGTATCCGACCTCCAGAAACCTCCTGGCATTTAAACAGTTGCGGGCAAAAGCCCGCTATATCAGAAAACAGGCCAAAAAGAAATCCTTCTGCTCGTATGCATCCTCCATCAATAGTTTCACACCGGCCAAGATTGTCTGGGACAGAGTGAGAAGAATGGAGGGCGACTACCGTTCTTTCTCAATCCCCTTGCTCTTAGCTGAGAATGGAGAAGCTTATTCATCGTTATATGAACAAGCCAATGCACTGGGTAAGCACTTTGCACAAGTCTCCAGTTCCGAAAATTACTCTACAGAGTTTCTACGGTATAAGTCCAAATGTGAGAGAACTCCAATTCGTATGTCAGTTGATTGTACTGAAGAATATAACCGTCCCTTTTCTCTTGTGGAGCTTCGTCGAGCCCTTGCGGCTGCAAAACCCACATCCCCTGGACCTGATTCAATTCACCCCACTATGCTTTCCCACCTACCTGATACATTTCTTGTCACTCTCCTTCAGTTTTTTAACATAATCTGGGCGAAAGGGAAATTTCCCAGCTCCTGGAAACAGGCTGTGGTCGTTCCCATTTTAAAACAAGGAAAGGACAGGAGCAAAGCCACAAGCTACAGGCCAATTGCCCTCACTAGCTGTCTGGGAAAGACGTTTGAACGGCTGGTCAACAGTAGACTCGTTTACGTGCTAGAACAAAAGAAACTTCTAAGTAATTTCCAGTGTGGTTTCCGCACTTCCAGGTCTACTGTTGACCATCTGGTGCGCCTCGAGACGACCGTCCGGGAGGCTTTTGTAAATAGGCAGTTTTGTCTTTCGGTCTTTTTTGACCTTGAAAAGGCCTACGACACCGCCTGGCGCTACGGCATACTTCAGGACCTCATCTCGATGGGCATAAAAGGGAGAATGTTTAACTGCATTTCCGACTTTCTGCAGGATCGTGTCTTTCAGGTACGCCTGGGGGCTACGGTCTCTGATCCTTTCCCCCAGGAGAATGGTGTACCACAGGGCTGTGTCTTGAGCGTCACTTTGTTTATTATAAAAATGAATTCTCTGTCTCAGGTGATTCCGCCCATGGTCTCCCATTCCCTTTACGTCGACGATGTCCAAGTTTGCTTTTCTTCGTGTAATATAGCTATCTGTGAGCGCCAAGTTCAACTGACGGTGAACAAGATGAGTAGGTGGGCTGATCAGAACGGTTTTCGGTTTTCTGCCGAGAAGACCATGGCGGTCTGTTTCTCCCGAAGGCGGGGAGTATTTTCTGTTCCATCGCTGTCCATCAAAGGTGCGCCTATTCCGGTTAGGACAGAACATAAGTTCCTCGGTTTAGTTTTTGACAGCAAGCTAACCTTTGGCTCACATGTAAAGGCTCTAAGAATTAAATGTCAGCGGAAATTAAACCTCCTTAAAGTCCTGGCACACCGTTCTTGGGGTTCAGACCGTCTCTGCCTTTTACGACTTTACAGGGCATGTGTTCGTTCTGTGTTGGATTATGGCAGCATTGTCTACGGTTCTGCCAAGCCCTCTACGCTTAAGATGTTGGACCCGGTTCACAATCAAGGCATTCGACTAGCAATCGGGGCCTTTCGAACATCGCCTGTGCCTAGCTTGTATGCCGAGTCAAATGAGTGGTCGCTTGATAAACGGAGGTTTTATCTTAGCGCACAGTACTATCTAAGACTGCGGACTCTCCCTCAGCATCCAAATTTTTCTTTGACTAACGACATAAATTACGAACAGACGTTTCGAAACAAGCCGTCTGTAACACGTCCCTTTGCGCTCCGCGTGAAAGATGCCGCAGAGAAGTACAGCTTTGATATATCTTCTCCTGTTATGGAAACTCCACACAGAATTGCTCCCTGGGATGATATAGCCGTAACATGCAACCTCTCATTAACAAAGTACAACAAGAGAGTTGTCGACTCCAGGGTTATAAAACAGGAATTCTTCGAGATAGCAAGTCGTTACGAGACCGGCAAGAGTTTCTTCACCGATGGGACGAAGGGCATTGGTTATGTTGGATGTGCTGTGGTGGGGCAGTCCTTCCAGCGTGTTAGACGAATTAACCCCGACGCATCTGTTTTCACTGCTGAACTTCTAGGGCTGATATTAGCTGTCGAACAAATAATTAAACAAAAGTTTAGGAAATCCATAGTATTTTCAGACTCGCTCAGTTGCCTCCTTGCCCTTAACTCTGCAACATCCTGGAATCACCCCCTCATTTCTCTACTCCGTGGTAAAATAATAAATGCCCGCAAGCAACATATTGATATTCAGTTCTGCTGGGTACCCAGTCATATAGGAATACACGGAAATGAGGAGGCTGACCGAGCTGCAAGTACATGTATAAACAGGTCCATTGAAACCCACGCCATTCCAGCGACTGACTATAGAAACACTCTGCGAAACAAAATAAAACGTTCCTGGCAAGTGGAGTGGAGCTCTGACTGTTACAATAAACTCCATAGTGTTAAGCCTACTTTGAGTGAATGGCGCAGTGCCAGACATCGGGAAAGGTTTTATGAAGTTATTCTGTGCCGGCTGAGAATAGGACACACACGCCTAACCCACGGGTACCTCCTAAAAAGCGAAGATCCTCCAGTGTGCGATTACTGCTCTGAAACCCTAAGTGTACTCCACATCCTTCTAGTATGCCCGCAATTTCATAATGAACGCTGCACCTACTTCCCAATCTTTTTTAGAGAGCATACTCCGTTCCACCTGGCATTTTTGCTCGGAGATGAGCCTCTTGTCCCACATACACAAGTGTTTAACTTTTTGAAAAATATTGGTATTTTAAACCGCCTTTAGCAGATTTTTGTAAAGTGAAATTTAGCAATGTGTAATTTAGCCGCTGAGTCTTGTGATATTTACTCACCATGTGTTTGGCGCACTATGGCCCGAGTTGCTGCTGCGCCAAAAAACCCCAAATTCATTCATTCATTCAGCACTGGTAGAGTAATTGTGTCAGCCAAGCCCATCTTGCTATGGCACATTACCTACCCCCTTGTTGGGCTCCGTGGTGGGCGGTGCACCCGGGCACTGAACCTTCTCCCCATCTTTATGGGTCGCACACTAAACAAAACCTCTCATCGGTCCCTGAAAAGGGCTCGCACCGAAGTCCATTCCCATCCTGCAAAGTCCCCTGAGCTGTTTAAATTTCCGAAGTTTCTTGTTCTCCATTCTGAGGCTGAAAAGCCACTTGCCAAGCTTTCTCCTTTCCTTGTTTCAAAGGTCCTTGAAGGTGTTGTTGGTACGAACTTCAATGCCAAAAAGATGGCGTCGGGCGACCTTCTGGTCGAGATAAACACGAAACAACAAAGTGACGCTCTTCTCGCCTTGAACTCTGTTTCAGAGTACAAGGTTAGCGTGACACCACACCGCAAGCTGAACACCATTCAGGGAGTCATCTCTGAGAACGACTTGCTCGAAACATCTGAGGAAGAGCTCGTTGAGGGCCTCGCCAGCCAAGGGGTTGTAGGTGCACGCCGCATCACCCTCCGCCGAGATGGTGTCGAACGAAAAACAAGACATATTATCCTGACATTCGATTCTACCACATTACCAGAGACCATAAAGGCAGGATACCTCCAGTGCCGAGTCCGACCCTATGTGCCGAACCCCCAGCGGTGCTTTAAGTGCCAGCGGTTCGGCCATGGGTCGAGGAACTGTCGAGGAAGAGACACCTGTGCAAAGTGCTCCAGCAAGGAGCACGTCGCAGATGCCTGCGAAAATGAGCCTCATTGTACAAACTGCAGTGGCAACCACCCAGCATACTCCCGATCATGTCCCATGTGGAAAGATGAGAAAGAAGTCCTTAAACTAAAAGTTACTGAAAACATCACCTACGCTGAGGCAAAGAAGCGTTTTGCCTTTGTCTCAAAAGGCTCATATGCCGAGGCCGTGCGCAGGGGACCAGCCCGGCCAGTGGTTTCGATGGGAACGCAGACGTCTCCGGACGACCTGCATCTCCCATCACGGTCCCCCTCCAAACCCCCGGGAGTGGTGCCAGGGGCACCGCCTCCGAACCGCAAGGTGAATGCTGCTTTGCCAGCATCCACCCCAGAACAGGGGACGACGTCCCCTGCTCAACCAGTCGCCTCAACCTCTAGGGGCCGGGGCGTACCTCCCCACACCTCTGCTCCCCAGAGGAAGCCTGGGGAAGTGCCAAGGCAGTCGACCTCCAAGGGCCAGCTGCCGGTAGCTGCAGACGAGCCCATGGACGAGGGTGGGCCGAGATCTGAAGAGGAGGCTCTCCTCTCAAGATCAGAGTCCACCTCTTCTGCCTCCGGTGACTCTAATCGGAGGCAGAAAGACCCCCTTAAAAAACAAAGTGCGCCGCGTGTAAAAATAGATTTTAAACCCTAAGTAATATACACTTTTAATATAATTTTTATGTTATACTTGTTTTGTTTTAAATGGTTAAAAATATAGGGATTATGCAATGGAACTGCCGCGGTCTTTTTCGTAATATTGATGATATCAACTTTTTTCTCGATGAGCTCCAGCCTGTTGCCATCTGTTTACAGGAGACTCATCTTAATAAAACACATACACAGGTACTACGGCGACATCAGGTTTTTAGAAAAGACCGCGTTTCTTGCAACACCTCTTCTGGTGGAGTAGCTGTGGTTGTGCAGAGTGGTATTGCCTGTGCTCCTGTCCCTCTCGCAACCCCCTTAGAGGCAGTGGCGGTTCGTGTTCTGCTTGACCGCCTAATTACAATTGTTTCGCTTTACCTTCCACCTTTTTTAATCCTAGGAGATTTTAATGCACACCACCCCATGTGGGGCAGTAAAAACGTAAAAAAACGTTTTTTACTTTCATCTGGCCTTTGCCTTTTAAACAAAAGACAACCAACTTTTTTTAGTGCACCTCATAATACTTTTACTTCCATTGATCTTTCCATATCATCACCTACCTTACTTCCTTGTTTTTCTTGGAAGGTTTTAGAAAATCCTTTTGGTAGTGACCATTTTCCTGTCATTTTAGAAAGCTCGGTATCACTTCCTTCTCTTCGAGCTTGTGCTCCCAGGTGGAAGTTCGATAAAGCCGACTGGGCTTTATTTTCTCTGGAGGCAGTGGTCGATCCAACTGTTTTTTTAGCTATGTCTCCCGAGGAAGCGACTCTTTACCTTACTGAAAAAATTATAAATGCTGCTTCTTTGTCAGTTCCCCGAACTTCTGGAAATATTCCCAAGAAATGCAAGCCTTGGTGGAACAAGGACTGTACGACTACCATAAAAGCTCAGAATAAGGCTTGGGGAAGGTTTCGGCGGTACCCGACTGCTCAGAACAAGATGAAATTCAAACAGTGTAAAGCAAAAGCTCGTTGGACACGTAAACAAGCCAAGAGGACCTCATGGGTGAAATATGTATCCTCTATAAACAGTTTTGTTCCTGCAAAAGAGGTGTGGGATCGTGTTAGGAAAATTCGAGGTACTTACCGCTCCTTCAGCATCCCCCTTTTTCCCTCATCATCCCCATCACTAAAAGATCAGGCTGACATTCTTGCTGATCATTTTCGAGAGGTGTCCAGTTCCTCGAATTACACTACTAAATTCAAAAAGTTTAGGTCCTTGGCAGAAAAACAGCCAATTGATTTTTCTGGAAGTGACACTGGGTACAACCGGCCGTTCACAATGTGTGAGCTTGAAACAGCCCTTGCAGCAAGGAAGCAGTCAGCACCCGGTCCCGATATGATTCATTATGAACTGCTGAGGCACTTGTCAGCTGAATCCTTGGTGCATTTGTTGTCTTTCTTTAATCATTTATGGGAAGCTTCTTGTTTCCCACAGTCCTGGAAGCGAGCACACATCATTCCCATCTTGAAGCCCGGCAAAGACCCTTCCCTACCAACAAGCTATCGGCCTATAGCGCTGACTAGTTGTCTAGGAAAAACATATGAAAGGCTCATTAACAGAAGGCTAGTGTACATTCTAGAACAAAAGAAAATTTTGGATAAAAACCAGTGTGGTTTTAGAAGAGGTCGCTCAACCTTAGATCACCTTGTCCGGTTCGAGACTTTCGTGCGTCAGGCTTTTGTGAATCGGCAGCATTGCCTTTCTGTCTTTTTTGATTTACAGAAAGCTTACGATACGACATGGCGGTACGGAATACTTCAGGACCTGTATGGGTGCGGTGTTCGTGGTCGCATGCTGCGTTGCATAAGGGACTTCTTGACAGATCGTTTTTTTCAGGTGCGCCTGGGATCCACGCTCTCAGATGTCTTTACACAGGAAAACGGCGTCCCACAGGGAGGTGTCTTGAGTGTTACCTTGTTTGCAATTAAGATCAACAGCCTCGCTGCAGTTATACCACCATCAGTTTTTTATTCATTGTACGTAGACGATGTCCAGATCGCCTTCTCTTCATGCAACTTGTCAATTTGTGAGCGCCAATTGCAGATAGCAATAAATAGGATGAGTAAGTGGGCCGATGAAAATGGGTTCCGGTTCGCACCAGAAAAAACGGTGTGCGTGCCTTTTTCATTACGTCGGGGGTTGTCGCTAGATCCCAGCTTGCAGATGAATGGCACTGACATAACCGTTAGGCATGAACACAAGTTCTTGGGTGTTATTTTTGATAAGAAGCTCACTTTTCAGACCCATCTAAAGGAACTGAAGCGAAAGTGCCTTAAATCTGCTAATGTTCTCAAGGTACTTGCACACATGTCCTGGGGTTCTGACAGGAGGTGCCTCTTGCGACTCTACAACTCGCTGGTTCGTTCCCGTCTCGACTATGGTGCGGTTGTATATGGCTCGGCACGACCGTCATCTTTAAAAATGCTAGATCCTGTGCATCACCTTGGACTTCGGCTTGCCACAGGGGCCTTCCGAACGTCGCCTGTCCCGAGTTTGTATGCAGAGACGTACCAAATGCCACTAGAAAAGCGAAGACAGTACCTCAGCCTGTGCTACAGTTATAAAGTCAAATCTGACCCTGAACACCCATCTTTCCGCTGTTTGCAGGTATCTCCTTTTTTGCGTCTTTTTGAGAACAAGCCGAGTATAGTACGGCCTTTAAGCCTCCGCATTCAAAGCATGTCTGCATCCCTGCAGCTTGAACTTCCTGAGCGTAGCTTGATGACGGGAGTTCGAAGCATTGCACCTTGGAAGGTGTTGCACTATACCTGTGACTGGTCGCTGGCAAAATACAATAAACGATCTGTTGCACCACTAGTTCTTCAGCAAGAGTTTATGACCTTGCAAGCTCAGTATGAGGACTATGCACAATTCTTCACTGATGGTGCAAAAACTCCACACTTTGTCGGTTCGGCTGTATATTCGGAACATTTTGAGAAAGCTCGACGGCTTGACTCTGTTGCCAGCATTTTTACAGCAGAGCTTTATGGTGTGCTCATGGTTATTGAATATATATTAGGCAACAATATCAGAAAAGCTATTTTGTTTGTGGACTCCCAGAGTGCTCTCCTCTCTCTCTGTTCCCTCAGTGATTCCAAGAATCGGCTTGTGCAACAAGTACGGGTAGAGTTAAACCTGGCCTCCCAAATAGGGTACATTATCAAGCTCTGCTGGGTACCAAGCCATGTGGGAATTTCAGGTAATGAGAAGGCGGATAGGCTAGCAGCCTCTGTTAAGGATGCCCTGGAAACACCCGTTCGGCTGCCTCAAGAAGATTTTAAACCAGTTCTCAAAAAAGCAATTTATTATGCCTTGCAGCTAGACTGGGACAAAGAAATAGATAATAAGCTACATGTTGTCAAACCACGTTTGGAGGTATGGGAGAGTTCGCACCATAGAGACCGTCGCCATGAAGTTTTAATGTGTCGGTTGAGAATTGGACATTCACGTGTGACCCATCGACATCTTCTTTGTGGTGAGGACACCCCAGTTTGTGAGCATTGTGGAGAATTGCTAACAATACTGCATATTCTATGGCACTGCAAATTCTTTGATCAAGAACGTCGAACAAGTTTCCCTTCCCTTTCCGGATATCTTCCATTTCACCCAGCCTTCTTGCTCGGAGATGAACCTTTAGTTCCTTTTGGTCACATTTTAGATTTTCTTAAAAAAACTGGCTACCTGCATCAGCTATAGGTGTTCTGCATAGCAATTTCTTTATTTTATTATAGACTCTTTTAACTATTTCTTTGGCGCAGCATGGCCTATGTTGCTTTTTGCGCCATTAAACACCTAATAATCAATCAATCATTACCTTCTCAGTGGCGAAGATGTTGCAATTTGTGCCCATTGTGGGGAATTACTTACAGTTTTACACATTCTATGGGAGTGTAGGTTTTATCATCAACTGCGCGTATCATGTTTTCCTGAACTTTTTAGAAACCATCTTCCCTTTCATCCTATGTTTTTACTTGGAGACAACGCTTTAGTACCACTTCGACGAGTTTTTGATTTTATTAACAGAACTGGATATCTACACCAGTTGTAAAATGTTTCTCTAGGCTACCATCTGTTTCTCTTGATCTTTAATACACATTTTGTTTGGCGCATTATGGCCACCGTTGCCGCTGCGCCATTAAAATCTTAATCTAAACTAAACCTCCTAGCAAAGTCCGACTACTTTAGCAGCCTCAGCGAAATTAAGTAGGCTTGTTTCACCGCAAAACGCTGCGTGAATAATGTGACATGCGGCGATTCTGCTTGCTATTTTCAGTCATTACGTCGCTCCAGCTGCAAAAGCATGAACTGTAGCGGAGATGGTCGACGTTGATACGAAAAATTGCAAGCAGAATCAGTCCAAGTGAATCAGACATAACAAGTCGGTGATGGCAACTAGTAACAATTATCAACATCTTATATCTACTGTTTACACCGAGCTTGCTTAGCCCGACCAACCTTCAAAATTAAAAGTCTTTTGAAGGCCTGCACTTACTCCATATTGCAATTACCAGGTCAATGTTTTATCTACGGGCCGCTGTCGTTTGAACGGGCAGACAACAACGAGCAGGAACGTTTGGAAGAGCAGACTACGGTTTGAACTATCAGGCGGCCGTCTGAACTTGAAGACTCACTAAACATAGTCCGCGGGTGGTCCAAACAACTTGGCCGTTTTCCCACGTTCACGTTGGAACAAAACAAATAAATTTGATGACCATAAGTATCCGCGAATTCAACCCAAAGTGCTTTCCGTACAAACAATCGTGGTCCAACGCCATCTGGTTTTCCATTTCACTACCCCTGTCCATGTTTTTGGATGAACCGAGCAGGCAGAAAACTCATGAATACTGATCTTCAAACCTTTCGCAACTGTTTTGGTACAGCCCCAGTCGCTGCATTTTGACGAGAAGGCAAGTGTTTGCTTGGTTTCTTCTGAAACAACACAGGCATGCACGCCCCGCATGGTGACTTCCGCCCACAGCCCCAGACCGGAAGTGTGCCTGACGCGCCACCACCGCACCGTGACATAACAGAGCTGAATTTGTGTATATATATAGACAAAGTTTTCGGGGTCGAATCGGGTAAATACTACATGAACCTTTGTCTTATTAATGTGGCCAGCTTAGGAATCTTGGGAAGGAACGGAGGTGCCCATATCAACGAGGCATCCCTGTATATGCAAACTACACTCTCAGTCCAAATCTAGACATTGTTTACCTTTACATATATTACATGATCATATCAATTACTAATGCCCCTAGGTATGTGCAAAGATTTCACAACTTGAAGCCACGAGGAAATCATACAAACACCACTTACTGCAATAGGAGAATACCCGCACAGGGTGGAGGGGCCACTCCTCTTCATTTCCAGGTGGGGCCTGAGATTGGGCCAGTTTTATGACCAAGGACGGTATCACGTTTGCTGGCCATGAGCACATTGTCTTGGCCGCATTCAGCCAGGACGTCGGGACAGCAGCCACGCTGTCATCACCGAGAAACTCAACCGCACAGAAAGGGCGGTTTTCCTTTCTGTAATGAATATAACATTTTCGTTACTGCAAGGCAAAGCCACAGCTGATTAGCAATGGGTAGTAATTCAAGATCAGGGCCGTGCTGCTGAGAAAGGGAGGATGGGCCTAAGAGGACACAGAATATGTTGATGAGGGCTCACTCGCGTGGTACCGAAGATGGACGGTGTCTGCGGCCCAGCAGACCCGCCAAGAATGACAGACGTCCGACTCCGTCGGAGGTTTGAGTATGACTGATCTATGATCACGGGCGAGCGCTCGCAATACACGGGCTCAAGTGTGAGCCCGTGTAAGTGGCACACCGAGTTTGTGGTGTGCCGCACCATCTATTTTTAAATACTACACAATGTGCCTTGGGTTCAACAAAGCGACTAAGAATGAGAAAGAGGGATCTTGGAAACCCTGAGATGGGGAACGATAAAAAACGGACAAACAAAACAAAATCTCAACTCATGTTGTGTTCGTCCGTTTTTTTATCGTTCCCCATCTCAGGTTTCCAAGATGTCGATTAATTACCAGCTCGCCTGCACTCTATCACTGCTTATAAGAAAGAGTTCCTGTGGGCCGGCAATCAGAGCATTTTATTGGGGAACAAAAAATGAGAGCAAAATCGGATTTCTTTTCTTACCTACGCCTGTTAAATGAAATGTCCCAAATGTTTTTGTCTTTTTCCTAAATTCACACAAAAGGGCTGCATACTGACCCAAAAAAGAGTTGCATATTTTTGTTGTAACTTATGATTAAAACAAGTTTGCTGTTTAATATAAAAAAAAAATGCATTAACTTACTGATCTTTATGACAATCGCTAGATCACGCTTCTCCACTCCGCGAATGCGGCCACCAGACGGCCATCATGTACCAATGGGATGTAGACCAGTTGGAGCGTCTTAAAGGGATACTTCAACGAAATTTTAAATAC